>WBNM01029039.1:5068-35255 GCA_013399055.1 Ramphastos sulfuratus | reverse complement strand
GCCGCCGCCGCCGCCGCGGCTCTCGAGCAGCCGCTGCCTCAGGCTTTTAGGCCCAGGCCCCAGGGGCGGACGCGGCTCCCGCTTTCCCCCTCCCCCCCCACACACACACACTTCAGCCACCGCCGCCGCAGCGCTACGTGGCCGCCGCCGCAGCCAGTCTCGCGACTCCCCCGCCGCGCGCACGCGCGCCCCCGTGAGAAGGCCCAGAGCGAGGAGGTTAAACCAGGAGGGGGAGTGCGCGGGGGCGCGCACGGGGCGGGAGGCGGCTGAGGGACACACAGCCAGAGCCGGCCGGCACCAGCCATAGGCTGAGGGGAGAGGGGCCCGGCGCACATGCGCGGTCAGTGCCCTTCCCTCCCTCTCCCCTCCTCCCATCTCCCTTCCCGCTTCTTCCCTATCGCGGTTTCACCTCAGGCCGGAGGCGAGCGCAGGTGAGAGGCGCTGCGCATGCGCGGGGGGGGCTCAGGTGAGGCGGCGGGAAGGAGGCGGGCGCGCGGTGCCCCCCCCGCGGCCTCTCCGTTACTCCGCTCGGGTAATTAAAGAGGCAGCGCTAATTGCAGTTAGCTGAGCTGCGGCGAGGGTTGCGGCTAACCCCGGCCCACGCCTCGGCTTCGCTCCTCGGGCATCGCTGTCGCTTCGGTGAAGGCCTTCGAGTCGTTGCCCTGCTTGCCGGTAACCGTGGGGGGGTGTTAATGGTCCTACCGGGAGCCAGGCCTCAGTCCTGCCTCACGGATAAACGGGGATAGAGCTTCACACAGCGGCCGCGGGGCGGGAAGTGCCTTGAAAGGGGTTTTGTGCCGCATAGGGCGACAGAGCTGCCCCTCGGGAGCCAGGTAAGGGCCTCAGGCAGTCCTCAGCAGCGAGGCCTCATTCGCTGCCGGTAGCCAGAGTCAGTTACTTCTGGTGTGCTGCCAGCGCCCGCTTGTTCAGATCTCCTTCTTCCCTTAAAATACAGCTACTGAACTCTGGCCAGTGGTTTCCTACTTATATCCACCTGCAGGCCTGATGTGTGAGGGACAAGGAGTTAAAAAAAAGTCCTTTTTGCTGCTAGAGCTCCCTGCCGGTGACAGGTACAGGATGTGGGGAGGGTCGAGGCTGCTGCTTTCCAGGCTGGGTTCTGCAGTGCACCCACCTGTCCCAATGCCAAGCCTATTCTGTAGCCCTAAAAACCACTGCTGAGCAGCCGTGTAGGAGGGAAGGGCACTGCTGTGGTTTAGGCTTGGCTTGAGTGACCTGTGCTAGTGGGAGGTGCCCCTGCCTATGGCAGGGGGTTGGAACTGGATGAGCTTTGAGGTCCCTTCCATTCTATGATAATTTAGCGAGAGGAGCAGGAAAAGAGAGAAAGGGCACCAGCCCCTTTGGGGTAGTGTAAGCTGCTTCCCAGGGCCCTCAGGAGCCTCCTGTGCCCTGTAGGTTTGGCTCCCTCTTGTCCACTCTGTGTTTCTGCTGTGTTTCTCCCCCTCTTTTTAAAATCTTTTAGTCAACAATCCCTTCTCTACCTGTGATTTGTTTCCTCATCTGCTGTTTTCTGCAAATGCCCCCTCCACACACACACACACACACACACACACACACACACACAGTGTAGGGCACTCGATTTGAAGTTGTGCAAAACTCTTGACCCCCTCACTCTCCTGAGATAGAATCATAGAATCAACCAGGTTGGAAGAGACGTCCAAGCTCATCCAGTCCAACCTATCACCCAGCCCTATCCAGTCAACCAGACCATGGCACTAAGTGCCCCATCCAGTCTTGTCTTGAACACCTCCAGGGACGGCGACTCCACCACCTCCCTGGGCAGCCCATTCCAATGCCAGTCATTCTCTCTGTCAAGAACTTCCTCCTAACATCCAGCCTAGACCTCCCCTGGAACAACTTGAGACTCTGTCCCCTCGTTCTGTTGCTGGTTGCCTGGCAGAAGAGACCAACCCCACCTGGGTACGACCTCCCTTCAGGTAGTTGTAGACAGCAATGAGGTCACCCCTGACCCTCCTCCACCCCTCAGCCTCTCCTCACAGGGCTGTGTTCCAGGCCCCTCATCAGCTTTGTCACCCTTCTAGATGTGCTGTTACATAGGATTGTATTTAACCTGCTCTTAATTAATGAACACAGCCCCTAGATTTGAGCTCCCTGTGCTGAGCAGAGATTGGAGCTTCCAGAGTTGAAGTTCAGGGCTGTATAAAAGGGATGGGGTAGGCTGGGGAAGTGCCATGGTGGGATCACAACAACGTTACCAGTTTTCTTCCTCACCCCCAGCAATCCCTGCTGTGGGGCCATGGGAAAGTAGCAGAGCACAAGGCAGCACTCGGAGCAGTCCCGTGGGAGCTGTTACTGGCTGGCCCAGTTCAGTGCAGGCCCCAGGAGCTGTTCTAATCTCTGCTGGGACTGGGTGTAGCTGGGAAAGAGTAGCCAGGGCAGCCCCTGGGCTTTGAGAGGATGGGGCACTGCTACACCTCAGCCCAACACCCCGGTGCAACATCTCTTGGGGGAGAAAAACAGAGGATGTCATGGGATGTGGTTTTGCTGTTGGTTAACTGTGCACATGACAGGGTGCCATGTGGTAGAATTTCCTGCCTTGGAAAGGGCAGGAATTAAAATTCTGGGGATGTTTTTCTTGGAAGTTGAATGAATAAGACAGCAGGGACAGAGTCCCTCTTCCAGATGGATTCTGTAGTTTTCTAACCTGGCTTCTGCAGCATGAGGTCTCCTTGTGTTGAAATGGCTACTAGAGATTGCAGGGGCCTTTCCTGGCAGTGGGGTTCTGCATCCTTAGATGATGTCAGTGAAGTTCATTTCACTGTCCCCCTAAAAAAGAGCTGTGCAGAGATTAGAAAGAAGTGTGAAGTCTCTCTTTCTCAGCAGACACTGACTCTGCAGAGGGAGAGTTAAAAAAATAAATCAAAGACCAAGTACAAATATTGTTGGAGTCTGAAGGGCTTCTGACATGGTGAAACCAAAGCACTTGTCCTGAGGGCCTTGTTTGTGTCCCATCAGCATCAGTGGTGCTGTAGGGAGCAGACAGAAGAGAGCACCTCAGTTTGTTTGGGGCTGGTGAGGGTGATGAGACACTGGAACAAGCTGCCCAGGCAGGTTGTGGATGCCCCCTTCTTGGACATGTTCAAGGCCAGGTTGGATAAGGACTTGAGTAACTGATCTGGTGGAAGGTGTCCCTGCCCATGGCGGGGAGATTTGAACTAGACAATCTTCAAGGTCCCTTCCAACCCATTCTGATTCTCTTTCTCTGCATGGTTTGGCTGGGGAATGCCCAGAGCCACCCAGCAGTCACACTCTGCCTTCCCTGCCTGTTTGGCTGATGGAGGATGACAGCTCCTTGTGCTGCTCCCAGGGAGGGATCTAGCCCAGAGGCTGGTGTGGCGCTCAGCCCTGTTCCCACAAGGAAGCCTGTTTCAGCTCTTTCCATCACTCTCTTTGATCTGGCTGTTGGCGAGAAGAGACTTGTCAGCCAGTAAAGGGAAACAAACAGAAGGCAGCCCCGGCCCCACATCCCTGCTCGCTGCTCCGCAGCGCACACCTGCCTCCCGGCCACAGATCCTTATCGGCCTCACATTTCCTTGCTGTCAGCTTTGCTTTCCCTCCGTGCTGCTGGACAACTTGTAGAGGCAGCTGTCTGCATCTGGTTCCTTCCTTGCTGAGATGCTGTGGCTCCTCTGCCCCCTTCTCACTGGCATTTCACTTCTCTCTGGAGTACAACCAGTGTGGGAAATGGCCTCAGGTGTGGGTGCCAGGGAGAAGTGATACAGATCTTCATTTCCTCCCCAAACTGCTGCAGCCTTTCTGCAAGCAGCTGTTTGCAGCTCGCTCCAGAAGTAGCAGAAGGTGATGCTGGCCCTCCTTGGAAACCAGATTTTTTTTTTCCTGCTAAGCCTGTCAGGGACAAAAGAACAACAAAAGTAGGAGACTTTGCAGGGCCAGGGGCTGCAGACACAGCACAACACAGAGTTGCCCCCTACTGTGTTATTTCTAGAGGATGAGCTGTTCTAGGCTTGCTGAGAAAGCAAACTTGAGTAGTAAGGGTATTGTTGAGGTGCAGCAAGCTCTGTGGTGGGGATAACCACCACTACCAGCTGCAGAACAGTGTGGGAAGGAGAAAAACCAACCAGAGGAGAACTCCTGCTTTTATCAGCCATTAGTTTTCCTGTGGTGTGTGCAGGCTTCTCAGGTTCACAGAGCTGGGTGTTCTGGGCATTTTCTGTGGCTTACAGGCAGCAAAGCAGGGCTGGAATCCTCTAGTAAGGGAAATGTCTGCCTCATCCAGGGCCTGCAGCCCCACAGGAGCTGTGGTGAGAGGTGGGGCCCAGTTTACAGTTTTTGGCTTTACCCAGGCAGTGCTGGCTCTCTGCTTCACCCTCACATCTGCTTTGATGCTTTCTTGGGAAACTCAGCAGCAAGTGAACCACAGAACTGTTGAGGTTGGAAGAGACCTTCGAGGTCATTAAGTTCAACTGCTCATCTAGAACTCACAATCCCACCACTGCCACATGTCCCTCAGCACCACATCCACAGATCTTCTAATGCCTCCAGAGATGCTGACTCCACCACCACCCTGGGCAGTCTATTCCAAAGCCTGAGAACCTCTTCTATGAGGAAATCCTCTCTAACCATCTTCTCAAAGCTTTTCTGCTCTCCTTCCTGCCTCTTCCCATGGGGACAGGTGACTTTTGGTGGCTTGGTGCTAGGACTGCCACTTAGCAGGGCCGAGTGGAACAGCACTAACACTTCTCCACATGCTTGATATTTTCTGAGGCCTACACATCATAACAGTTTTGTTTTGGGAAAAGCCTGAACCAAGCATGCCTGGATACTTGTGAGGATGCAGTTGCCCTAGGGGGCAGAGGGCCCATGGAGCTGGGTGTTGCTCAAGGACCTTGCAAAGACCAGGCCCTGCCCCATGAGGAAAGCAAGCCAAGGGTGAGAAGGGAAACTGAGGCATGGACAGGGCATTGCCACCTTGCTGAACTGGTCTGCACCCAATCAGCTGACTCTGAGATGAATGCTTTATCTTTAGGTGTCCTGCAGCATTCAAGATCCTCTCAGGCAATGGGAAAGGAAGCAAAAGGAAAACAAAAGGTTTTTCCTGCTAGCTCTTGTCACAGGAAGCTCTGTGCTGTCTGAGGGAGCCCCCACCACAGAGCAAAGTTTGAAGTTCTAAGGAAATTCCTGTTCCCATTCTTCCTTCTCCTTTACTAGTTCAGTGTAAGGCCACAATTAAAGACTAACTGCTTCCAAATAATAGAGCAGAGCAAACACCAACCATCATCTCCTCATGCCCAAGATTAGACCCTCAGGGCAACAGGGCACAAGCAGAGCTGACATGCAGTAAATACCTGAGAAGCAAAGCTGCAGAGTGAGGGACTCTGATGGTAGCAGCAGCTTTAACTTTGCCCCTCTGAGAGGACAAATCCAGAAAAGCCTGGCAGAGCCATCTGTGGTTTGTAACTTTCTTTGGGGTTCTGGGGGCAGGGTACCATGAGCCATTAGCCTCTGTATAAAAATGATACCACCAAACAAATAAATAAAGTTCTCTCTGGGGAGCCTTGGGTTTGTGTGTGTTTGGGTTTTTTCTCTTGTTCTGAGATGGACAAGAGCAGGATGGGAGTGAGGAAAACTCAGAGTTAGGCTTTTACTCTTTGTTCAATCAGCTTTGGTGTTATGCTGTAAGCTCAGGTGATCTCCTCTCCAGCAGGCTGCCTCAGAAGGCAAGCTCTAAAGTAATTGTAAAATGGAAATGCCACCATACCAGGCTGTTTCTCTTCCTCTGCTACAGAGCATCTCTGCTAAGCTCAGCATCAACCCCACAGCAGTGGAAGTAGGGACCACACATTTTGGCTGGTGAGGAACAAACTGGTTTGATTAGAGTCCTTTCCATCATCTTCCAGCCAAGCTTTTTGAGTAGAAACCTTCTCTGTGTCTAAAAAGCACCTCTGGGAAGCTGTGCCTGGGAGGAAGATGCTGTTGCAGAGAAACTGAGCTTTGCAGAAGGGGCACTGCAAGACTTGGACCTTGGAAGCCATATTTCACATGTCTCTAGGATGGACTCACCTTGGTGAGGCTTAGCTCTGGTTTCCTTCCTGTTCTTGGCTTTTTTTGGAGTATTTTTAACCTCCTGCTTCAGAGGCATCCTGCACAGCCTCTTCCCAGCCTCCTCCTGTCCTTCCTGCCCCTACCAGCACAGGGGATGCAAACATGTCTTACAACTAGCATCTTCCATTGCCCCTCCCTTTGCACTGCCCTCCTGCAGCTCACTCTGGGACACAGTTTCCTGTGCTCAGCCACAGCTTTGGCTTGTCTCAGGTCAAGGATCACTCACTGCAGGTCTCCAGCTGTGTCCAGATCAGCAGCATGTGCAGATTCAGCACGGAGACCCCCAAATACTGATTTACAGCAGCAATTGAGTTCAGTCTCTTGTGGGAGCTTGTCAGTCCCTCAAGTTCCTCTCCTTTCTAGGGATGTTTTTTGGCAAGAACTTGATGTAGGCTCCACCAGGCCCTTTCCCCATAGATCTGAGGGTTTGTTGCTTCCTGCAGGTGAGGAAAATGAACCCAGCATGGCTGAAGGTGAGCATGTGGTTAAAAGAAGTCCAGAGATGCTTCACTTTCTCTGGAGGTTTGTTCTGCATCCCTTAGCTAGGGTACACTTAATGTCCCCTGTAAGTCCCTCTGATACCCCTCTGCCTGTGACAGCCCTCTCAACTTTCACCAGGTAGAAAAGCAAAGCACAGAAAGTTGAGCTGTCCATAAGTAAACCTGACCTACCCCTGAGACTTCCACTAGTGGAAGTCAGCTCAGTTCTGCTGACAGAAACCAGGCATGGGAGGAAAATCTCAGCCCCTGGTGCTGCCCAGTGCCAGGCATGGAATAATGAAACCAAACTTGGCCCTGAGGATTGCTTCTCATCACCCAGCTGAGCTGCACTCCAGCTCAGGACAACATTTCCTACCCACTTCCACGAGTGCTTTCTTCCCCCACCCATGCCCCACCACATCCTCTGTGTTTCAGGAGAAGCATTTTCTGCTAGATCCACTTGGATATACAAACAGCACAAAGGAAGCAATAAGGAAACTCCTCCCAATCCCTGGCTCTAACCACTTCAGACATGCTGCCAGCTTGCTGCAGGGTACAAATTATCACAAACTTGGGGAGCTCCTGTACCTGCAGAGGCTTCAGCTCTGGCACACCAGTGACTGGCAGGGAGCAGATGCCCATTTCAATGCCCCAGACATGTTGCAGATGACCACTGCTCCAGGGTGCCTGTCCATGTGGTTGCTTTCCATCTCCTCTTCACAGGGCAGGTAGGCTGGTTATCTATTAAATAGGGAGAGAGAGGGTGAACATGCAGAGGAAATCAGGCAGTTTCCTGTTTGTTTATCTTGAACAAAAGCTTGTTTGGCTGGTCTGAACATTGCTGGCAGGCTGGCCCAGCTGCTGCTGCAGAGCTGAGATCTTCCACTGGCATGCAAGGAAGGAGAAAGCAAAGTTTCTCAGGGGCAAAAAAACAACTCACCCCAAATCCAAACCTTTCTGGAAGTTTTTGCCATGGCAGAGTGGTGGGCAGGGAGATTTCACTTTGGCTTGTAGGTGTGTGAAGGTGAGGAGGGGACTGGAACATCTGTCTTATGGGGAAGGACAGAAAACTGGTTCTGAAAAACAGGACTGAGGGAGGATCTCCTAAGTGCTGATCAATACTTCAAGGGTGGGTGCCAGGAGGATGGGGCCAGTCTGTTTTCAGGGATGCCCAGTGACAGGACGAGGGGTAACAGGCACAAACTTGAACATAAGAAGTTCCATCTAAACACAAAGAGGACTTTCTTTAATTCAGGGGTGGTGGAGCATTGGAACAGGCTGCCCAGAGAGGTGCTGGAGTCTCCACCTCTGGAGCCATTCAAAACCCACCCAGATGCATTCCTGTGTGGCCTTCTTTAGGTGAACCTGCCTTGTGGAGGGCTTGGACTTGATGATCTCTGGAGGTCCCTTCCAACTCCTGCCATTGTGTGTGAAGGCAGCACCCAGTTGCTGCTCTTTGGTGCCAAGTGGGAGATGTGTTCTGGCAGCAGGGAGAGCTGCAGTCCCCCCAGAGCAAGTCTGACATTGCTTGTTTCCAGCAGCCCTTTGCCCAAACCTGGTCCCTGTCGTTTGGGGGTTTTATTTAAAGAAGCACAAGTGCTGGGTCTCTGCTGGGCCACAAACTACAGAGCTTCTGATTAAACATCTGCCAAGCTTTTACCAGCACTGGGCTCCCCAGTATGAATTCCTGCCTGCCCCCTTTGTGCTGCCCTTCAGACAGCTCTCCTACCAGTACCTGCTTTTTCTTTCTCACCCAGGGACTGTGCTCTTGTGTTTGCTCTTGTCCACATCCACTCCTTGTGCCCTCTGCCCGGGGCAGAGTGACCTCACTGTTCACCTGTCCCCACGGGAGGCTGAGGGACACCCTCTGGTTCCCTTTGCTGCCCTTCCACTCAGGGAGCAGAATTGCTGCTGCCATCTGGTGGGATCGCAGCCTGGCTCCAGCCTCTGCCGCTCCTCAGCTCGCGTCCATCTCGCCTTGAGTAAGGTCACCTCTTCCCAAATGTCCTTCCTGGCTACACCATCTGTCATGAGCAGCAGGAAAGCTACAACCTCCATCACTCACCCAAAGTTACAGCCCAGGTCCCACAGATAGGAGCCAGCCCCTCGGGCCGGCAGAGCAGCAGGTGACAGCCACAGGCCACCAGGCTGATGAAGAGGTTCACACAGGCTCTTTGGGAGGGCAGCCCCAAACCTCCTCTCTCTGTCCTCACTACAAAGCCACACACCTCAACCCTCTCTCTCGTTTCTCCACCCCAGGTTGTGCTCCATTTCCATGAGCAAGTTTTTGTTGCTGGATTAAGAGCAGCAAGGTTAGAAATGCTGGAGAGGGAGGGTGGGGACACCTTGTTTGTTGGAGCTCCAAGGGCGGCCTGCCTTCATCTTCCCCAAGCCTGCAGCTCTTTCTGTTGCCCTGACAAGCAGAGCCCTGGGAGCTCACACCCTGCTAATGCCTCCCCAGCACTGCCAGGGAAGGGCCCTGGGAAGCCAGGTTCAGCCCTCAGCTCCCTGCAGTCCAGCCTTGGCCAGGAATGCCAGGCAGGCCAGTCCTTGACTGCACGATCTCCATGTTTTGGTTTTACCTTGAGGAGCCTGCCAGCACCTGAGAAGCTTGGCAGAAGATGCCAGGCAGGGCTCACTCACTGCTGCACAGCAGGAGCTGCACCCACCTAGCAAGCCAAAGCCTTGTTTCCTCACCCAGTGTCCTTGTGGTGTCCACACAGGGATACTCAGTCCCTATCCTGATTTTAGGGTCACTGTCCCCATCTGGAGCCAGACAGCTGCTGGATGGTCCACATGGTGAAGAGCAGCTATAAACACAAACTAAACAGGGGGTTCAGCCAGCACATCCCCAGGCAGTGACAGCTTCAGGGGCAGCTTTGAAGTCTGAGCCCATGACAGCTTTAAGCCAGCCCCAGAGCAAGGGGAAAGGAGCAGTTAACAGCCAGGGAACGTTTGTAAAAAGAATTACCCCCCAAAGCAGAGGAAATGGTGATTAATTAACCCCAGGAGCCACCCTTAGAGGCTCAGACACCTCCTCCAGAGAGGCCAGCAGCAGGAAACACTCCACACTCCACTGAAAACACCCAACTGGAGGGTGAGGGAATGCAGAGCTACAGCAGCTGAGATGGGATTTCAGCCACACTTGGGTTGAGCCCAACACCTGGAGGTTGAAACTAACAGAGAAAAAGGCAGGAAACACTGAGGGGGGTTAAAAGGAGCCTTGGGAGAAAAGTGGAAGTTTCCTTAGAAGTGTCTGAAGCAGTAAACCAGAAGAATAAAGAATAAGAGCAGTGGAAGAGGAAGAGGTCTGGAAGTTATTTGGGAGTTATGGACCTGACTGCTCAGCTGCTTAAAGTGTTTTGCAAGCTCAGGCATCTCATCACTGCAGAAACATACCTTGCCCAGCAGAAAGTCTTCCTCACAAGGGATGAGGGCAACAACCCCAAATGAAGTGGCTGTGTGGTGTGGGAACAAGCCCACCACATACAACAGCTTTCCTGAGGGCTCAACATCCATGGGGTAGTGATGAGCACCCACCCCAGTGTGTGTTGCTTAGGGATAAGACACCCTATGAGCATCCTTCCTTGCAGGAGAAATTTCTTCAAGGGTCACAGAACACTGGAATAGGCTGCCTGGAGAGGTGGTGGAGTCTCCATCTCTGGAGACATTTGAGACCTGCCTGAATTTCTGTATGACCTCTAGGTGACCCTGCCTTGGCAGAGGAGTTGGACTTGAGCTTCAGAGGGCACTTCCAACCCCTACCATTCTGTAATACTGAGTGTGCCAGGCTAGGAGAGAGCCTTCTGCCAGCCAGACAGGTCTGAAACTCACTGACAAGTTGTCATCTGGTCCAACACACTCCCATTTTCTCTCCAACACCACTGTGTTGCATCAAGAGCACCCTGGAAAACATATGTGCATGCAGTGAACATCCTGAACTGAACATGGAAAGCTGTTAAAACCCCTCACAATAACCTCAAAACACTTTCAGCCTTACCTTGTTGCAGGAATTCAGCACCCCCCCAAAAAAAAAAAAAAAAAAAAAAAAATCACATCTGAAGCTAGAAATTGTCCCAGGAAGACCTGTTTGCCTGTGCTTTCATCCAGATTATGTGGCACAGGCCTAAGGAGCTGTCTTGCTTCCTTCTTCTGAGTTACAAAAGGGTGGACCAGATGATCCTTGGGGGTTCCTTTCCAACCTGGCATTCTGTGATTCTGTTACTGGGCCAAAAAAAACCAAACCAAACAAACCACCCCACACCACTGCACTTGGGACCATGACATTTATTGAAGGCTGCTTATACAATCTCAAAGCCATCACATCCTCCTCACCATTCAGCTTCCCAAATTAAAAAAAAAGTGTTGATGTACCAAGAGAATTCTGCCCACCTCTGACTGCCTGAGCCAGGGAGCACCCAGTCATCCCCTCTTTGTCCCAGGTGCCACCTGCAACTGACCTGGGGTGACAGGACCAAAGCTGCAGTGAACAGATCAGTGTGTGACAGCAAGGGGGGAAGAGAAGCTGGCCCACTGCTGGCATGGCCATGAGAAAGATTTCCTCCAGAGGAATTATCTTCTCCTCCATGCCTGAAACCTCCCCACTGCAGAAAGTGCATCTCTGCTCTGCTCTCCCACAACCCCACTCCACTTGGCCTGTGCCTCCAGCTAGCAGTGCTGTGGTTCACCCAGGCACAGCAGAGCCACTCTCCTACCCACTGAGATGTTTCAGGTGTGGGGGAGAGGAAGAGACAAGGACTGGTTTGACTGGAGAGCAAGCCCTGAGCATCCTTGTGCCACAGTCCAGGACCTGCAAGTCTCTAACAGCCCTGGCTCAGCCAGCCTGAAGGCACTGAAGCATTGCTGTGAAACCTGACTGCTAAGAGGACTCTTGTGGTCGGGGGAGTCACCTGGGCTACCTCTTTGTCCCAGGAGGGAACAGACAAAAATCTCTGCTCCCATTGCTCAAAGTGCCTGCAAAGGGGCAATTCTCCAACCTAGCTTGATGGTCAGTGAAGGCTCTGCTCTGACCTTAATGGGAGGAATGCAGGTTTGCTGTCCAGAGCATTTGGTTTTATTTCATCAGGAATTCAAAATGGGTTTGAATTTTCATTTCCTCTGCGTTTCTACCGTGGAGGAAATCACAAAAAGATTTTTTTTTTTTTTTTTTTTTCTGGAAAGGGCTGATCTGGTAGGTCGAGGTGACCAGGCTAGCTATGGCTGCAGAGCCAGGCTCACTGTGGCAGCTGGAGGAGCACAGACTGTCCAGAGGGCAGGTAGGTGATGTTGCGGGAGCGCGAGAGCTGATAGGCGATGTCCTCGGCGGCCTCCAGCTTGCGCAGCTCGATCAAGCCATCGCCTGCAGTGGCCAAGGAGTTGGCAATCAGCTCGGCTGCTTTGGAGTCTCCCTCAGCAGAGATGACAGCTGCTTTCTTCTGCTGCTCAGCCTGACAGCAAACACAGGAGAGGGGGCAATAAGCAACAGAGAAAACAAGAGCTAGACAGAAGGAAGGTCATGGAATTGTTTGGGTTGGAAAAGACCTCTCGGATCGAGCGCAGCCATCAGCCTGACGCCACCATGGCCACGAAACCATGGCCCCAAGTGCTATGTCTACATGTTTCTGGAACATCTCCAGGGATGGTGACTCCACCACCTCCCTGGCCAGCCTGTTCAAATGCCTGATCCTTTTTGCAGGAATGAAACTGTTCATGTCAAACCTAAACTTCCCCTAGGGCAACCTGAGGCCTTTTCCTTTCATTCTATCACCTGATACTAGGCAGAAGAACTCAATCCCCACCTGGCTCCCACCTCCTTTCAGGGAGTTGTAGAGAGCAATGAGGTGTCCCCTCAGCCTCCTTTTCTCCAGGTTGAACAACCTCAGTTCCTCCAGCTGCTCCTCACCAGCCCTGTTCTCCAGACCCTCCACCAGCTTTGTTCCCCTTCTCTGGACCCACTCCAGCCCCTCAAAGTCCTTCTTGGAGCGAGGGAGCCAGAACTGAACCCACAGTACTCAAAGTGTGGCCTCACCAGTGCCCAGCAGAGGGGGACAACCCCCAACTTCCTTCTGACAGCCAACCCTGCTCCACCATACCAAACACATGCACAGCACTGTCTACCCTCTCACAGCTCACAAGCAGCAGGGTCATGGGGTGCCAAATCTCAGTCCTGAACTCTTCTAACTGACCCTCCTCACCAGTGCTGTTTCCTCCCTGCTCTGTGCAGATATTTCTCTTTCAGCACTCTGGGAACACCACAACATTGTAGTAAAATGATTAAAAAGACCCCAAAAGCCAACACCTCTAACCTTAGGCCTTACCTATCCCACAGCCACATACCAGAGCTGAGAACCACATTGGTGAGGTATTTAAGAGCCAAAGAGATGTGGTGCTGAGGGGCATGGTTTAGCACCAGACATGGTAGAGTTAGAGAATGGTTGGACTCAATGACCTTCAAAGTCTTTTTCAACAAAAATGATTCTATGATTATGACCCTAAGTGACTTTTGTCATTCAACCTGCCTGGTCTCCTGGCCAGGTCACTGAGATGTTCACTGCAAGCTAGAGTGGAAAGGAGCTATCAGGAGCTGTTTCTCAGAAGGACAAAGTACCTTTTCCACAATGAATCTGGCTCTCTCTGCTTCTTGCTGGGCCACTTGCTTCATTTCCACTGCCTCTGTGAACTCCTTGCCAAAGGTCAGATGTGTCTGCAGGGCAGAAAGCAAGCAAAGTCCACCTTAACAGTTACCAGTGAAGCTGGAATGGGAGAGGGCAAGGCAGTATCCCTGTAAGAGACACTGGGACAAGCAGGACTGCCCATCCCGTTCTGCAGTCTCAAGGGAGGCACTGCAAGTGCAGCTCCAGTAACACCAGTACCATCAGAGATGCACCACACTCTTGGGCCAGCACTGGCAGAAGGTGCTGTGGGTACACAGGGCAGAGCACTGTCTGCCAAGCCACCTTACACCTTCCATGCTCCACTGTGCACTGGTGTGCTCAGTCTGGGCAGCTGCAGGCTCCTGGGGTGGGCCAGGGGAAGGTTAATTTCCTTCAGTAGCATAGCTCAGTGGAAAGCAGCAGAGACCAAGAGTCAAAAACTCCTACAGGCACCTTCCTGCAAGGACTCCCTGGATGTTGCCACCCAAATCAAAGAGCTCATTTCCCTCTCCTCTAAGCAACCTTCAGTGGGAAGCCCCAAAAGAGAGGCAGAAGGGCACATACAAACCAAATTACAACCGAGTTAATTTACAAAGCTTGTAGGGAGGTAGGAGGGAAAAGCTCTCTCCTTGAGTAGCCTTAGAAGACTTCATCCAGGAGAACAATACCTCAGAGGAAAAAAAAGATGCTGTAAGCAGTGCACACTTCACTGCCTCCTCATTCTCCTCATGTCTCAGGGTGCCTGTGGAACAGCTGCCCTCTCTAAAGCAAGGTGCAGCCTGATCCACCACCAACAGAAGCTTTTGTTCTTCATCTGAACTCCAACGGCCCTGCAATAGCTGAGTCTGCCCATAAGCCAGCACAGAGCAGCCTTCAAGGGCTTGCTCAAGGTCACAGGCCAGGCACAAAAGCAGAGTTACTGGCTTGAGCAGTAATCACTACACTCCAGTCAGCTGCAGACAAACAGACTCACTCTACACATCCAAACTTCCAGCCCACCCTTCCCACACATCCAAACTTCCAGCCCACCCTTCTCCAGCCACCCTCTGAGTCTCCACTGCTGTTATCTGGGTGCACTCCACAGAGGGAGAACTCTTACCAAGGACACATCGTCCAGGATGAGCCCGAAGGTCGCTGCTCTCTCTGTCAGGTCTTCACTCACTTGCCTCGAGACCAACTCTCTCTGAGTGATCAGTTCTCCAGCATCAAAGCGAGCCTGAAATCAGGACCACACCACCACAGCACTGTCATGCNTCTAGAACTTTTTCCTAACATCCAGTATCAATCTACCCACTTTTAGTTGTGCTCCATTCAAGGATGGACATCAGAAAGCCCTAGGAACTGACAGATCCTTCATGCTGAGCCTGCCCTTGCACCCAGGAGTCCCAAAGTGAGTCCAAGTCTTCTCCCAGAGCCAGCAAACACTGAGCTGCCCAGGCATTTGAAGAGAAACATGGAGAGACTTGGGAATTTAAACTTAAGCTGGAGGAGAGGTTGTCCAAATGAGTGCTTCATGTAGAAGCTGGACTAAAGCTGGTCAGTGATTATTTGGGGATGCTTCCAAAACCAGTAAGCTGAAATCCAAGATTACAAGAAGAATCATAGAATGGTAATGTTGGAAGGGACCTCAAAAATCATTTAGTTCCAACCCCCTGCCACAGGAAGGGACACCTCCCACTAGAACAGACTGCCCAAGGCCTCATCCAACCTGGCCTTGAACACCTCCAGGGAGGGAGCAGCCACAACCTCCCTGGGAAACCTGTGCCAGTGTCTCACCACCCTCACTGCAAACAACTTCCTCTTACCATCCAGTTTAAATCTACTCTCTTCCAGTTCAAACCCATTGCCTCCTGTCCTGTCATTGCAAGACCAAGAAAATCCCAGTATCCTGACTGTCCTGGGGGCCTGAAGAGCAGAGCTAATAGCTGGGAAGAGAGATCTCTTCCCACTCAGAAATCCTCCAGCATGACTCAACCCAGGCCAAGCAGGCACAGTGACAGAGAGCAATCAGTGCAGCTACAATGAGCTTTTCTAGATGGCCCACGAGAGCCTGGGAGGGTGGGGAAACGGACAGAGAAGCCTTAACCTGCAGCACAAGACTCCAGCAGGCCTCTCATGGCTAAAAAGAGGAAAGGAAGGTGAGCAGGGGAAGCCAGCAGCTCACCACCACAGACTTGAGGATCTCAGTTGTGATTGAGGGCAGGACTCGCTCGTCATAGTCCTCTCCAATGCTGGTGAAGATCCTCGGCAGCTGGGCGGTCACAGGCCGGAACAGGATCCGCAGTGTGATGTTCACGTTCTGCAGGTCTGCAGGAAGAGAGTCACAAGTTTAGTGGTGAACTCCAGGCACAGGAGATACCCTTAAAGTTGTCCTCTCCAGGGTTACCTGAATGAGAAATCATCACCATTCAGACTGGGTTTGCCAGCAGAGAAGCAGCCTTAGAACAACTGAATGCCAACTTAGAAGGGACCTCAAGGATCAGCTGCTCCAACCTTTCTAGGTAACAGAACTGAAAGGAGCTGGCCCAGCACCCTGTCAAGCTGAGCCTTCAAACTCACTTCCCCTGGGAGATGATTCACAGAATCATGCAGGCTGGCAAAGCCCCTCAGGAGCACCAAGCCCAACCTAGAACCCTACTCTACAGGATCCACCTTAAACCATCACCCCGAGCACCACATCCAAACCACCCTTCAACGCAGCCAGGCTGGGGGACTCCAGCACCTCCCTGGGCAGCCCACTCCAGCCTCTGACCACTCTCTCCAGGAAGAAAAATTTCCTAATGTCCAACCTAAGCCTCAGCTTGAGGCCATTCCCCCTTGGTCTGTCTCCAATTCCCTGTGAGCAGAGCCCAGCAGCAGCCTCTCCACAATGTCCCTCAGGTAGCTGTAGACAGCAATGAGCTCTGCCCTCAGCCTTCTCTTCCTCACACTAACCATCCCTCCCAGCCTGAAACATTCAATGATTCCATCCCTCAGGGCTGCAGAGTCCAAGCACTCACCTTTGCTGCCAGTGATGACCGGAATGTTCCGGGGGCGAGAGCGGCAGTCGAAGATGATAGGTTTCTGTACCCAGGGGATGAGGAAGTGAGTGCCTTCTCCTACCACTGTGTCTTGGACCCCACGGAACCTGTCAAAGATGACAGCTCTGTGGCCTGCATCGACTGCAGAAGGAAAAAAAAAAACCAAAAGGTACATCAAGATGCTGCCTCATTGTTACCTGTACCAGCCTGCGTGTGCTGGTTTGAGGCTAACTGGAATGTTTTAATGAGGAAAAATTAGATGATAGGCTGTGAAAAGCAAACAGTGGTGATGTCTGCTGTGCTCATTGGCTGCTGAGATGGATAAAAACAAGCACACAAATACAGATAAGGTAGAGAGTCTCTCTCTGGGAGCTGCTGTGTCTGGTGGCCTTCCTGCTGTGCAACCCAACTCATCACTCTGCTAACCTCCCCTTGCTGATCCTCCAAACTCACCTTGCCCATAAGGCAGACCCCAGGGTAAGGTAGAGGGATGGAAAGAAGGTGAAAGAGTGGTTGGGTAGCAGCCACAGCTACCTGACAGCTTTTCAGAGAAAGTACCTTGCAATCCTCCTGCTTGTGCAATGCACGAGGTACAAAACAGCCCTGCAGACTTTGTGTCTGTCTCTCCCCTGATGCCCTTAGCAATAAAAGTGCAAAGCAGCCAGATGACACAAACTCAGAGAGAGACAGGAGGTGAACTGCAAGCGCTGGGCTTCTCCCACTTACCATTGTAAAGAGCAGAATTGACAACTCCACCTGCGACAGCCAGCCCCAGGCCAAGCTTCCCAAGGCTTTCAAACACCTTCGCAGCCATTTCACACCTCCAGTTCCAGCCCCTTTAAAAAGTCCCTCCTGAAAAAAATCCATCATTAAAAACGGATGAAGCAAGAACCAAGGGACCCTGTGTGCAGGTGCCTGCAGAGCCACGGAGTAATCCAAGCTGCAGTGGCAGGGACTCCCCCAGCAACTCTCTTCCCTCTCCTTAACCTCCTCCACGTGTCCCCTCCCCGGACTCAGAGAATGAAGCCCTACAGCACTCCCGTGTGGACACCTCCACCCCAAAAACGCCCCACAGTTCCAGGCCGCCTCCCTTAACGCATTCCCGGACCGCGCTCCCCCGAGCCCCTCTGAACTACTCCGACTCCCCTTCTCCAGCCCGCCCCGAACTCCGCAGAGCTGCCTCCCACTGGCAAGCTCTCATGCTCCCCGCTCCCTGCGAGGTCTCTCCCCCAGAAAAAGCCCGCCCTGAGCCAAGCATCCACTCCCGGCCGCAGCTAGGTCCCCTCCTGGCCTCGGTCCATGGTCCTGCTTAGGACCCTCGCTTCCGTCCGCAGGCCGCAGCTCGGCCCCTACTCGGCCTCCTCCCGGTCTCGGCTCCCTTTACAGTCGCGTTCCGAGCCCAAGCTCCCATCTACAGGCTCCTGTGCGGCTCACCTCCCGGTCCCAGCGCCCTCCTGGCCCCGGTCACACTCCCGGCCCAGGGCCCTACCGCACTCTCCCTCCCCGCTCCCCTCTCCCAGCGCCCCTGACCTCCACATGAATCCGCGGCCACCCGCCCCAGCGCCTGCGCGCCGCGCCAAGACGCTCGCTCCTCATTGGTCCGCGCTCCGCGAGGCATTCTGGGCCCTGTAGTTCCGGTTCGCGCTGCCCTCCGCCGGGCCCGCTACAACTCCCGGCGTGCCCCGCGGCGGCTCGCTCGCTGAGCAAGGTCGCTTTCCATTGGCCACGCCCTGCCGCAAAGCCTTTTGGGAGCTGTAGGCCGGGCGGCGGGAAGCCACGTGGGGCGGCATAGAGGCTGGCGCGGAAGGTTTGGGCGCAGGGGAACGGCGGTGATGCTGGGGCAGAACACCCAGGGGCAGGCGCTGCCCGCTCCACGCTTGTCACGGGAGAAAACGGGCCCGGCCCGGGCCTTTCCCAGCCCTGTCTGAGGGCCTGGAGGTGCGGGAGGTGGGAGCGGGGAGTGGGGACAGCGAAGCGGCGGCGGTGCCGTGGAGGGCTGGCAGACGTCCGAGCACATTCTCCCTCTGGTCGTGACAGTGCCTCGGAGCAGGCAGACCCACGCCGTGCGCATTGTCGCCCTTGGCGTGAGAAGGCAGACAGCAGCCGCAGGGCCGCCCCCGTCCCGCCGCGCACAAAGGGACCTTTCTCCCTCCGCATTCCCTCTGGGCCGGCGGCCCCGCGGACGGGAGGCTCGGAGCCGCTAGAGGGAGGCAGCACTCTCCCGTCGGCTCCAGAATCCTGAGAGTGAAAAAAAAGAGGGGAGGAAAACACCCCCAAACCCTTTGCCCAGGGAGACCCCCGAGCCCCATCCTGTTCCCACCGAGTTGCCCTCTTGAGTTTTCCCCCTGGCGTTGTGCTCACGGGACCTCATTCCTCACACCAAACCATGTCCTCCTGACAGCATCTCAGCATAAAAATGGTGCTGAACCCCTTTTAGGGTCCAGCACATCCCAGGAGTAGCCAGGGAGCGTCGTGTCCCCTCTGAAGGCTCAGAGCGTCCCCCTCGCCCTGCCGTGCTCTGTGCGAAGGAACTGAGGCATGGAGCGACACAGTGATGGAGGCTTCTGTGCTGCAAGCTCCTGGCTGCTTGAGCTGTTGCCCTTCAGTGAGGTGATGGACAGGGGCCCTAAAAGTGAGGGCAGGTCGCAGGTGATGTCCTCAGCCCCCTGCTCTCTGTGCATCCCTCCAGCCCCATGTGCACAGCCCAGGGTTGCTGTGCTCAGGAAGGTCATCCCCTCCTGGGTCCTCTGTGGCATTCCTGGGTCCCCAGCACAGCTGTGCAGACAGATGTGCCATGGAAGCTCCATCCTATGTCTGGCAATGCTCCTTCTGAGACCACAAAAGCTCTTTTGTGCTTCAGCAGCACTGGGAAACCGACGTTGAAGAGGAACAGGCTGAGGTGAAGACATTTGGTGGTGACCAGAACTGCCAGGGACCCCCCAGGAATTCCACCTGAAACGGGGGCTTCGGGGAGCCCTGAACAAACCCCAAAAGCTGCCCTGAGCAGGACCTGGCCCTGCCTGTGAATATTGCTCCCCAGACCCTGAGTCACTGCGAATCTCCTGCGTTCCAGTTTGTGCCCAGTGCCCCTTGTCCTGTCCCTGGGAACCCCTGACAAGAGCCTGGCCCCAGCCTCTTGCCCCCCAGCCTTTAGCTCTTGCTGAGCATTGCTCAGCTCCCCTCTGGGGCTGCTCTTCTGCAGGCTCTCAGCCCCAGGGCTCAGCCTTTGCGCCTCACACAGCTGCTCCAGGCCCCTCAGCATCTCTATAGCCTCCACTGGACTCTCTCCGCAGTCTCTCTTGATCTGGGGAGCCCAGAACTGGACCCAGAACTCCAGATATGGCCTCACTAGGTCAGGGCAGAGGAGGAGGAGAACCTCCCTTGACCTACTGGCCACACTCCAGGCCCCTCAGCATCTTTGGAGCCTCCAATGGATTTTCTCCAGTAGTTTTCTGTCTCTTGAACTTCAGAGCCCAGACCTGGACTCAGCCCTCCAGATGTGGCCTCACCAGAGCAGAGTAAAGAGGGCAGAGAACCTCCCCTGAGGCTGAATTTGGGATGCTCCTGGACCTGCCCTTAAGCCACATGCTTTTGTCCAGGGATTAATCTTGGGCTCACCCAACTTTGCTTCCAGCCCAGCTTGCAGCATCAGCCCCCACAGCCCCAAAAGTGTCCTGCTGCATCTTCCACTTCTGTCTTTTCCCCCAGGGACGATTTTGCTCCAGGAGGCTTCTGTCTCCTTGTAGTTAATCCAATAACAACATCCTAATTGGTGACAAAGGCAGGGCTGGAAACACCAAGAGATTGGTTCCCTTTTGACCTGAGATTCACAGAGGGCAGAACAAATTCATTAAACTCAGGATTTATGGAGCTGGGGTGGAGGATCTGTGTGTGTGGAGGTGTGTCAGGGCTTTGCACCCCTCCTAAACCCAGCATCTCCCTTTGCACTGCACAGCAGCCAGCCTGGCTGTGTGCTCTGCTGGCTGCCTGCAGCCTCCTCTTTCCCATTCCCATCCATGCATTAAAAAAAAAAACAAAAAAGAGGGGAAAAAAGGCTGATGGCAATGAGGATTTTTGGTCCAGGGCCCATTTTTGGGGTGGGATCCTCAGGGTGGGCGCCAAGTTGGAGCCAGTGACACTCTGCTTGGTGGAAGGAGAAGGAAAATGGATCCTTTGTGCAGGGAATATCTGGGGGGTGATTCAGCCAGGCTTGACACTGTGGCATGTGGGGGACTTGGGGCATGCCACTGCTTGCTGAGACTGCTCCCAGCTCTGTGGCCTGGGGGACGTGGCACAAAGCCTTGCTGGCTGGGGTTGGGGGAGAGGAGTGAGGCTCAGCAAGCCCAGAACAGCCAGGAGCAAGGCAGGAGCAAGCCAGGAGCAAGCCCACAGCAAGGCAGGAGCAAGCCCACAGCAAGGCAGGAGCAAGGCAGGAGCAAGGCAGGAGCAAGGCAGGAGCAAGGCAGGAGCAAGGCAGGAGCAGCATCCTGTGGCCCAGGGAATGAGGTGAAGAAGCCACGGAGGTGGTGAACCCCAAATCCTGATGTAGGTTGGACATCAGGAGGAAGTTCTGCACAACTGAGGGGTGTGTGTGGGAGTGAAATACTGGAACAGGTTGCCCAGGGATGTGGTTGAGACATTCAGGGCCAGATTTGATGTGGTCCTGGGCAGCCTGACCTGAATCAGAGGGAGCTCAAAGCTCAGCCAGTGCCAACCTCCCTGTCATAGGCAGGGACACCTCCCACTAGGACAGGTTGCTCAAGGCCTCATCTAACCTGGTGCTGAGCACCTCCAGGGAGGTTGTGGAGCACAGAAGCACAGAATGTGATCTTTGATCACATTCTGTGCTTCTGTGCTCCACAACCTCCCTGGGCAACCTGTGTCAGTGTCTCACCACCCTCAACCTGTGCCAGTGTCTCACCACCCTCCCTGCAAACAACTTCCCCCTAACATCCAGTTTCAGCCTCCCCTCTGCCAGTCCAAACCCATTCCAAGCCCTTGTCAATAGTCCCTCCCCAGCCTTCCTGTAGCCCCCTTCAGATCCTGGGAGCTGGAGGTGTCCCTGCTGACAAGATGACCTTTGAGGGTCCCTTTTCAACCTGCTGCAATCTGTTGAGCCTGTGAGAACAGCTCCAGGCTGAGCTCCTGCTGTGGGCTGGTGATGGCAGAGGCTGCAAACTGTCTCCTTCCCCTGGGTCCTTCGAAGAGGCTGCTGCCATCCAACACATTTCATGGGGACCTTTCCTCCAGCAGGCAAAGCAAGCAGCAGCTTCAAGAAGCTTCATTGTCCTCAGCTGGTGTGGCTGGGGCTGGCCCAGCTCTAACCACTACAGCAGGGGGAACAAAAAGCTTCCTCTTCTCCAGCCCTCTGCAAGCAGGCACCCCTGGCCAGGGCTGCCCCTGAAAAAAATGCATGGCATGAGGCTTGCAAAGTGCAGAGCTTCTGAGAGCTCTCACTGAGCCCTGGGGCTGTGAAGGACATCACAGAGTCACAGCAAGACCCAGGCTGGCAAAGCCCCTCAGGGGCACCAAGCCCAGCCCAGGACCCTGCAGGATCCACCTCAAACCATCTCCTAAGCACCACATCCACACCAGCCTGAAACACAGCCAGGCTGGGGGACTCCAGCACCTCCCTGGGCAGCTCCTGCCAGTCCCTGACCACTCTCTCCATGGAAAACTTCATCCTAATGTCCAATCTGAACCTCCCCAGCCTCAGCTTGAGGCCATTCCCCCTTGGTCTGTCTCCGGCTCCCTGTGAGCAGAGCCCAGCAGCAGCATCTCCACAGTGTCCCTTCAGGCAGCTGCAGACAGCAATGAGCTCTGCCTTCAGCCTCCTCTTCCTCACACTACCCATCCCCAGCTCCCTCACTCATCAGATTTATTCCCCAGGCCCTTCCCCAGCTCCCTTGCCCTAGCTGAAGATGTCAGTGCAGAGGCATGGAGTGGCAGAGGCACCTGAGTGGAGAGGAGAAGCTTTTGGCAGGTTGCACCAGGTTGGAAAGGAGCCTCAAAGCTCCTCCTGTCCACTCAGCAGGGACAGCTCCAGCTGGAGCAGGCTGCCCAGGGGCACATCAGGTCTGATCCTGACTGGCTCCAGGGATGGGATCTCAACCACAGCCCTGGGCAGCCTGTGCCAGTCTCTCCCCAGCCTCACTGTGCAGAACTCCCTCCTGATGCCCAACCCAGCTCTGGCCTGCTCCAGTTCCAAACCACTGCCCTCAGCTCCTTCCCAACAGCTCCACCTCAGCCTTGCTGTAGGTCCCCTTCAGACAACTGAAATGCTGAGCTCTGCCTGCAGCCCTCTCCAGCCTGCACAGCCCCAGCTCTGCCAGCCTGCCCCCCCAGGGGAGCTTCTCCAGCCCTCTCATCATCTTGGTGGCCTCCCTCTGGACCCTCTCCAGCAGGTCCATGTTGTGTCGTGGGTCCCACAGCTGGACACCAGCACTCCAGATGTGGTCTCACCACAACAGAGTGGCAGAACCACCTCCAAAACACAAAACCCCACCCCAAAACCATCATATTATTTTTCCCCCAACCCAAGCCATGTGTTTGCTCCCCACGTGGAGGGATGGGGCTGAGGCTCCTGCCCCATTCCCACCCACCTGGCCCAGCAGCAGGGGGGGTCCCAGCTTGAGCCCCTGCAGCTCCAGCCCACATGCAACCCACTTAGCCTCAATAAACGTTGAAATTCAATTAGTTAAACTACATTAAAGGCCTGTGAGGACACGGTTCAGAGTGGAAACAGCCTTAATGTGATTTCAGCTGACTGCCCTGCCACGATTTGCAAGTCAGAGAAATCGAATTAAGGCTGCTGCTTGCCTTCTGAACCCTGTCCACACAGCCCTGCCCTGCCCTTTAATTAAGCTGCTTGGAAACTGAGCCTGTCTTTCATTCACTGACTTCACCTGACTCATCCTGGAGAAGCAAAACAAACCCCCAAAACCCACCCTGGGCAGGCAAAAGGGCTGGGACCCCCCAGGGTAGGGACCTCCCAGGGCAGGCAGCAGGGTTGAGATTCCTTGGGGAGGTTCTAGGCTGGGATGGGACCCCCTGGGCTGGCAGCAGGGTTGGGATGGGGCATCCTGGGCAGGCACTGGGCTGGGTTGGGGCAGGTTTTGGGCTGGGACCCTCCAGGGCAGGCAGCAGGGTTGGGTTGGGACTCATTGAGGAGGTTCTAGGCTGGAATGGGACCCCTTGAACTGGCAGCAGGGTTGGGTTGGGGCACCCTGGGCAGGCACTGGGCTGGGTTGGGGACCCCTGAGGCAGGCAGAAGGGTTGGGATGGGGCACCCTGGGCAGATACTGGGCTGGGTTAGGACAGGTTTTAGGCTGGGACCCTCTAGGGCAGGCAGCAGGGTTGGGTTGGGACCCTCCAGGGGCAGGTTTTAGGCTGGGACCTTCCAGGGCAGGCATCAGGGTTGGATTGGGACCCCTTGGGGAGATTCTGGGCTGGGTTGGGACCCCTTGGGCTAGCAACAGGGTTGGGTTGGGGCACCCTGGGCAAGCACTGGGCTGGGTTGGGATGTCCTGAGGCAGGTTTTGGGCTGGGACCCTCCAGGGCAGGCAGCATGGCTGAGTTGGGAGCCCCTGGGGCAGGCTCTGGGCTCAGCCACAGGTCTGAGGATAGAAAACCCTGAAGGGTTTAGAGAAGAGTGGGATTATTCCTGATCCCTGATCCCACCAAGGAACAAACAATCTGGGGTCAAGCTCCAGGCAGCAGCAAAGCTGCAGCCACCCACCCTGGGCTGAAAGATGCTCACTGAGCTGCAGCCAGAGCATGCCAGCTGCCTGCTGCCAGGGGTCCCAGCAGGGCTGCAGGCACTGGGACCAGGATTTCTTGGCTCTCCTCGATGCTTATCATCACATAACAAAGTTTCCTCCTGGGTGGAAGGCAGCAGCCAGCTCAAAGCAGCTGCATTAAAGCCTCCTGCTGCTCTGATGTCTGTGATTCTTGGCCAGCAGCTTCCAAGGAGGGCTGGGGCTGGGCCAGGGAAGATATTTACCCCCTCAAAAGAAAAAACCCAAACCAACCAAAACCTTCCCCCCAACCCCTCTTTATCTTCCCCACATCCTCCAGCTGCTCCCCAGCCTCTTCCTCTGCCTTTCACCCAATTTGCAAAGGAAATGTTGGCCCCAAAACACAACCCTGAGAGGGTCTGGGGGCTGTGGGGGTGTTCCCTTTAGCCCTGTGTGCTGTGAGGGTCTTCCCTCAGCCTCCCTTTGCTCCCAGCTCCCTTTTGCCCTGCCAAGGTAAAACTGCAGCTCCATAAAGGAGCCCTCAATTAAAAGGGAGTTAATGACTTAATGAATCAGAGGCAAATCTGCTTGCATTAGCAGGTGAACTGCTGCCCCCCTCTCTCCTCCTGCCCACCAGCTCTTTAATTGCAACCCCCCCATCCCCCACCCCCCCTTTTTATTTCCTTCCCAGCAAATTGGCTGCAGGTTAAGTGTGNTAGAGCACCCCCCCAGAGCAGCCAGAAGGGCTAACAGGGCTGGATGTTGCCCTTCATTAAGTCATTAAGTGCTAATTAATTGCCCCTCACGCCGTGAGGAGCAGCTCCAGGATGAGCTCTCCCTGCCCCACAGCACAGCTGTGCTCATTGAGGACCTGCTCCTACCCTCAGCCACTTGAGCACCCCCTAAGGAGCACCCCCAGCACCAGAGGAACCCCCACCCCACCCTGGGCTTTCTTCTCCTCCTCCTCTTCTTCCTCCTCCACTCGTGGTCATACAATCAGAGCCTCCCTAGGCTGGAGAAGCTCTCCAAGATCCTTGACCAGGACATGAGGAACAATTTCTGCCCTGCAAGAGTGGTCAGGGCCTGGCAGAGGCTGCCCAGGGAGGTGGTGGAGTCCCCATCCCTGGAGGGGTTCAAGCAACCTCTCCCCATGGGCACTGAACCATGGGCACAGGTTTCTGCAACCCCTCCTGGGATGAGGACTCCACCACCTCCCTGGGCAGCCTCTGCCAGTGCCACTCTCCCAGAAAATATTTATCTGCCACCATGAGGCTCCTGAGCCCAAATCCACCCAGGGGTGGGCTCAGGGTGTGCTGCACCCCAATGCCAGGGCCAAATCCTGCCCTCTCCCACTGTGACCCATCCAACTCCTGGGCTACTTCAGCCTCACCTCATCACCAGCAGCTGCCCCACAGCCCTTCTAACCCTGGAGGGGGCCCAGGATGTCTCCCACCCCACTGGGGACAGCTGGGATGAGCATCCCAGAGCTGGGAGCCAAGGGAGCTGTTTCCAGGCAAACTCTGAGAGGGTCAGGGAGAGGTCTGGGATGTTTTAGTCTTCCTGTAATGTCCTTAATTGCTCATTTATTTAGTGCAATTAGTCCCAGGTGCTTGCTTTTGTCTGTGTGATCCCAGAGGATGCTTCTCCAACCTGGTCCCAGCTATTCCCAGCTCCCAGATTGATCTGCTTCCTGGTGAAGGTTGCTGAGTGCTCTCTCTCACCGTGCTGGCTGGCAGCAGCTGAAGATGAGCCAGGCTGTGCCCAGGTGGCCCTCACTAGCTCCCCAAATCTCCCATTTGGGAGGCTGCTGGTGACCTCCCCAGCCTGAGGTCTTACCCCAACCTGAGCTGATGACCTCCCCAACCTGAGCTGGTGACCTCCCCAACCTGAGCTGGTGACCTCCCCAGCCTGAGCTGGTGACCTCAGCATTGGTCAGGCAAGCCTGGAGCTGGGAATCTCTGCAGGGTTTGAGCCCAGCTGGGCTGAGCTCAGGACTGTTGAGGTGGATAGGAGACAGGAGCTGACAGGGCAAAGCCATCCCCCCCCAGCTAGAGAAGCCAAACTTCTCTGATGTCACTCCAGAACAAACCCTCAAGCTCCTCACTCTCCCCTTGGGGAGGCAGTGGAGGCTGTGGAGCCTCGGAGCTGTGGCAGGTCCTTCCCGGAGCTGGGCTGGGTGCATTAAGCAGCAGCGATGCGGTCGGGAGAGCTGCACTTCAGCCAGCTCCCTGCAGGCTCCCACCGGCTCCTGGCAGCCAGGAGCTCATCAAGGGGAAGCTCCCGGGAGCCTGATGGGGAGAGAGGAGCTGCTCGGAGCCTCCCAGGCTCATCAGCATCCCCCCGGGGAATGGACCCTGCAGGAGAACTTCTGCTCACCGCAGAGGGAGGGAGTGGGCTGGAGGTGAGAGATGTGGGCAAACACATCTGGGGTCCCCTGGGGACACCCTCCGTGGGCAAGAGGGCGAAGCACAAGTCCCCATCCCTGGGGAGATGCCACACTGGGGCTGGTGAAGCTGTGGTTGGGCTCAGTGATCTCCAAGGTCTTTTCCAACCTAAGGAGCTCTGTGAGTCCATAGAGCAGGTGCCTGAGGCTTCATCCACAGGGGATCTGCCAGGAGGGAGCCTGCAGGTGAGTGGGACAGAGCTGCAGCAAGGGAGGGCAGTGCACTGCTGTGGCACTGGGGTGAGTGGGACAGAGCTGCAGCAAGGGAGTGCAGTGCACTGCTGTGGCACTGGGGTGAGTGGGACAGAGCTGCAGCAAGGGAGGGCAGTGCACTGCTGTGGCACTGGGGTGAGTGGGACAGAGCTGCAGCAAGGGAGGGCAGTGCACTGCTGTGGCACTGGGGTGAGTGGGACAGAGCTGCAGCAAGGGAGGGCAGTGCACTGCTGTGGCACTGGGGTGAGTGGGACAGAGCTGCAGCAAGGGAGGGCAGTGCACTGCTGTGGCACTGGGGTGAGTGGGACAGAGCTGCAGCAAGGGAGGGCAGTGCACTGCTGTGGCACTGGGGTGAGTGGGACAGAGCTGCAGCAAGGGAGGGCAGTGCACTGCTGTGGCACTGGGGTGAGTGGGACAGAGCTGCAGCAAGGGAGGGCAGTGCACTGCTGTGGCACTGGGGTGAGTGGGACAGAGCTGCAGCAAGGGAGGGCAGTGCACTGCTGTGGCACTGGGGTGAGTGGGACAGAGCTGCAGCAAGGGAGGGCAGTGCACTGCTGTGGCACTGGGGTGAGTGGGACAGAGCTGCAGCAAGGGAGGGCAGTGCACTGCTGTGGCACTGGGGTGAGTGGGACAGAGCTGCAGCAAGGGAGGGCAGTGCACTGCTGTGGCACTGGGGTGAGTGGGACAGAGCTGCAGCAAGGGAGGGCAGTGCACTGCTGTGGCACTGGGGTGAGTGGGACAGAGCTGCAGCAAGGGAGGGCAGTGCACTGCTGTGGCACTGGGGTGAGTGGGACAGAGCTGCAGCAAGGGAGGGCAGTGCACTGCTGTGGCACTGGGCTGAGTGGGACAGAGCTGCAGCAAGGGAGGGCAGTGCACTGCTGTGGCACTGGGGTGAGTGGGACAGAGCTGCAGCAAGGGAGGGCAGTGCACTGCTGTGGCACTGGGCTGACTGGGACAGCAGCTCTCATTCTCTTTAGCTGGCCCCAGCATGGCCCTGCAGCAGGTGCAGTGCACTGCTGTGGCACTGGGCTGACTGGGACAGAGATCATTGTCCCATTAGGCTGAGCCCAGCATGACTCTGCAGTGAGTGCAGTGCACTGGTGTGGGGCTGGGCTGGACTGCACCCATTGTCCCACCAGGCTGAGCCCAGCGTGGCTCTGCAGTGGGTGCTCAGTGCCATGGCTGCCTCCACCCCAGCCTGTCCCCACAGCCCGTTCCCAGCAGCTGTGGCTGATCAGGAGCTGCTTCCCCGGGCTGCAGAGCTGATGAGGTCGCTAATTGCTGCCTCCAGTCCCGATGCAAATCAGCAGCCGCTGGCCTGCACAGCAGCAAAGCCCTGAGCAGCTGCAGGAGCTGGGAGCTGGGAGCAGGGCTGGGAGCTGGGCTGGGAGCTGGAAGCAGAGCTGGGAGCTGGGAGCTGGGCTGGGAGCTGGGCTGGGAGCTGAGCTGGGAGCTGGGCTGGGAGCTGGGCTGGGAGCTGGGCACTGGGCTGGGAGCTGGTAGCTGAGCTAGGGGCTGGGAGCAGAACTGGAAGCTGGGCTGGGGGCTGGGAGCAGAGCTGGAAGCAGAGCTGGGAGCTGGGAGCTGGGCTGGGAGCTGGGCTGGGAGCTGGAAGCAGAACTGGGAGCTGGGAGCTGGGCTGGGAGCTGAGCTGGGAGCTGGGCTGGGAGCTGGGCACTGGGCTGGGAGCTGGTAGCTGAGCTAGGGGCTGGGAGCAGGGCTGGGAGCTGGGCTGGGGGCTGGGAGCAGAGCTGGAAGCAGAGCTGGGAGCTGGGAGCTGGGCTGGGAGCTGGGCTGGGAGCTGGGCTGGGAGCTGGGCTGGGAGCTGGAAGCAGAACTGGGAGCTGGGAGCTGGGCTGGGAGCTGAGCTGGGAGCTGGGCTGGGAGCTGGGCACTGGGCTGGGAGCTGGTAGCTGAGCTAGGGGCTGGGAGCAGGGCTGGGAGCTGGGCTGGGGGCTGGGAGCAGAGCTGGAAGCAGAGCTGGGAGCTGGGAGCTGCCCCACTCTGCCACCTCGGGTGGGAGCCACTGGACTTTGTGCACTGACTTCTGCTGACCCCAGTGCACACACAGCACCCATGCAGTGTCCCATGTGCATGGTGCCAGCAGCTCTGCCCCCTCCTACACCCAGCCCAGATCCTGCCCCTTCAGCTCCATTAACTCAATTCTAGGTTTGGGGTTTGATTTTTTTTTTCCCCCCCCCTTAATTAATTTATTCCAAATGAGTTCANAGCAGGCAGGGCAGCAGGCAGGGCAGCAGGGCAAGCAGAGGAGCAGACAGGGCAGCAGGCAGGGCAGCAGGCAGGGCAGCAGGCAGGGCAGCAGGGCAAGCAGAGGAGCAGACAGGGCAGCAGGCAGGGCAGCAGGCAGGGCAGCAGGCAGGGCAGCAGGGCAAGCAGAGGAGCAGACAGGGCAGCAGGCAGGGCAGCAGGCAGGGCAGCAGGCAGGGCAGCAGGGCAAGCAGAGGAGCAGACAGGGCAGCAGGCAGGGCAGCAGGCAGGGCAGCAGGCAGGGCAGCAGGGCAAGCAGAGGAGCAGACAGGGCAGCAGGCAGGGCAGCAGGCAGGGCAGCAGGCAGGGCAGCAGGGCAAGCAGAGGAGCAGACAGGGCAGCAGGCAGGGCAGCAGGCAGGGCAGCAGGCAGGGCAGCAGGGCAAGCAGAGGAGCAGACAGGGCAGCAGGCAGGGCAGCAGGCAGGGCAGCAGGCAGGGCAGCAGGGCAAGCAGAGGAGCAGACAGGGCAGCAGGCAGGGCAGCAGGCAGGGCAGCAGGCAGGGCAGCAGGGCAAGCAGAGGAGCAGACAGGGCAGCAGGCAGGGCAGCAGGCAGGGCAGCAGGCAGGGCAGCAGGGCAAGCAGAGGAGCAGACAGGGCAGCAGGCAGGGCAGCAGGCAGGGCAGCAGGCAGGGCAGCAGGGCAAGCAGAGGAGCAGACAGGGCAGCAGGCAGGGCAGCAGGCAGGGCAGCAGGCAGGGCAGCAGGGCAAGCAGAGGAGCAGACAGGGCAGCAGGCAGGGCAGCAGGCAGGGCAGCAGGCAGGGCAGCAGGGCAAGCAGAGGAGCAGACAGGGCAGCAGGCAGGGCAGCAGGCAGGGCAGCAGGCAGGGCAGCAGGGCAAGCAGAGGAGCAGACAGGGCAGCAGGCAGGGCAGCAGGCAGGGCAGCAGGGCAAGCAGGGCAAGCAGGGCAGCAGGGCAGCAGAGCAGCCAGCCTGGGGGTCAGGGAACTGCTTTGGCTGCAAGAGACCTCCAAGGGCATCCCCAACCCTCAGCTCAACACCACCACAGCCATGAAACCAGATGCCAGGTGCCAGGTGCCATGGGCACAGGTCTGGGACAGCTCTGGGGATGGTGACTCTGGGACAGCTCCGGGGGCAGTGACTCTGGGACAGCTCTGGGGACAGTGACTCTGGGACAGCTCCAGGGGCAGTGACTCTGGGACAGCTCTGGGGATGGTGACTCTGGGACAGCTCTGGGGACAGTGACTCTGGGACAGCTCTGGGGATGGGACTGTTCAGGGCTGAGCAGCTACAGTGACTCTGGGACAGCTCCG
>WBNM01029035.1:6397-65029 GCA_013399055.1 Ramphastos sulfuratus | reverse complement strand
TCTCTCCTCCCAAGAAGCCATTTAGGATCTGTTCAGAGGAAATCCACAGAGCCTGGGGCAGGGCTAACAGGAGCTGTTCAGCAAGCTCCAGCTGGGCTTTTGCTCTCCCACTCGAGGCCATCAGAGCTGATGGTGGCAGCAGGCTTTGGGGATGTGGACATCTGCCCCCTTGGGAACAGGACCAGGACCTGGTGACTCATTTTTCACAGGGCACTGAGCAGCTTTAGACATTAATGACTTTTGGCAACTGCTGCCCTGGGTCAGCTTCAAACCGATGACCCAAAAGGGAGAGGTTTTGCTCTCCCCATCAGCAGCCCCTGGGAACAATCCTCCAAACCATCCTCCCCTGCTCTGCCTCTGGAAAACAAGGGGGGAAAAAACAAACAAAAACCCAAGAGGAGCTGAGAAAGGAAAGGCACAGAGGTCCTGGGCTCTGGCACTGGGTAACCCTATCAACATGCACTGCAGATAGAGGAGGCTTTTTGCCCAGGAGGAATCAAAGCCTCATTGATATGTGAATTATGAATGAAACCTTAAGCTTTTAAACTTTTAACCTGTGCACTTCTAAGAAAGTCTTAATTTAGCCATGGGAAGGTAGTGGATTTTCTGGGCTTTTAAAAACACACCCTTGTTTAAGATGAATATTTCATTTGCTGAGCCATTCCCAGAGGGAAAAGAGAATCCTGATGCAGGCTGACCAAAGGCATGGACTGAAACCCCTGTCACAGTGAGACCCTTGAATCAGGCTGACACAGTGACATTGGCCCCCATCCCCAGTCCCAGCTCTGATCACTTTCCCAGCAGCACCCGGGGCTTCTGCCTCTTGCTCCTCTTCTCATCCAGGTTTCCAATTTCACTATGGAAGTCACCAAACACCTTCCCCTGCCCCATCTCAGGGTGGGCACAGCACCTCCAGAACCCACCTCCCAGGAGCAGGATCCACCACTCTGTGCTCTGCAGTGCACTTGCTTTAGGCTGAGCCTTGCCCATCCCAGTAGCTGAGCCAAGCCCAGCTCCTGTTTGTGAATTGATCCCCAGGCAAAGGCCAGGGCCAGGAGAAGACTCTGGGGACAACAGCAAAGCAATAACAGTGATGCAGTGTGACAGAGGTCAGGGCCCCTCACACCAACCCAAACCAGGCTGGGTCACTTTGGTGGAAGTAACACTCATTAGAAGAATAAACTGCAGAATGGAGAGGGTGAGAGGTGCTCTGCTGGGTCTGGTGAGGCACTGCCAGACCTCAGAGCATTGAACCAAACCTTCTCCAGCTTCCACTCCACTGCAGCTCAGCCCAAACCTCCCCTCGCTGGCTGCTGCTGGGTGGGATTTGGGTTGTTTTCTAGACAACTGCATGAGGGCAAAGGCAGCACTGAAATGAGCCAGAGGCTCAAGCCTTCTGCTTGAGCATTCTCCAGGACAAGAGTGCAGTGAGTTGGCTGGATGGAAAGGCTCTGCAAAAACCCAAACTCAGCTCAGAAAGGACAGGGAGGACACAGGTGTCACAGGAAGGATGTGGCAGGAGAGATCAGCTCCAAAGACAACAACTTTGCAGGGTCATGTCCCTCCATCAGCACACAGCTGCTGATAGGGAGGTGCATTTGAAGCCTTTTTCTGCTCCAGAGCCAGATTTGTGTGTAGCTTCCCCTAAATTTGATCTGTTCAGATGTTCACAACCCCCAGATTCCCTCTGTTTGCCCAGCACAATTTCAGATTCCTGCTGTTTGCATCCCAAAGCAAAGGGCAGCTCTGCAAAGCCCAGCAGAAATCCCTGCTGGAGGGCTGAAGCAAAGCAGATGAGCAGAGGACACCATTTCAATCACCACACGAGGGTTCTGCAGAGCATGGAGCTGTAAGTCTCCAGAGAAAGACCTCCTGCAGGTGGGGATGGAACAGCATGGAGCACAAAACCACAGCTAAGGCAGGACTGAGGAGATGCCACTGGCAAGCCTTGAGTCCACCCGTGGGACACACACAGACACATCCCAGGGATGGACTCAAGGCTTGCCAACCACATCCCCTCCTTGGTGGCAGAAGATGTGGTTGCTCAGGGGGAGGAATCCAGCAGAATCAGAGCAGGAAAAGCAGAGCAGAAGCAACTGTGCCCTTGAGTCTGCAAGGATTAGAGGCAGCCACATCATGAGCCAGCAAAGCTTCACATCTGCAGAGGAGGAAATAAAGTGGGAAAGAAAAGAAAAGAAAAGAAAAGAAAAGAAAAGAAAAGAAAAGAAAAGAAAAGAAAAGAAAAGAAAAGAAAAGAAAAGAAAAGAAAAGAAAAGAGAAAAGAGAAAAGGAGAAAAGAAAAACGAAAAGAAAAATCAATCAGCCACAAGTGATAAAGAGAAGAGCTGAAAGGTAAGAAGGAAGCAGGCAAAGCCCCAGGTGGCTCTTTCTGCCTGGGGCACTTCTGCTAATTTTAGTCCCTCTGATCTTCCCTGGGCTTGGAGCATTTACTCAGCAGGAACTGCCTAAAAGGTTACAGGCTGGGATGGTCCAACCTGGGCATCAGCCTGACACGGGAAGGCAAGGACCAGCTTGCTTGGAATCCATCCAAAAGCAAGTCTGAGTCTTGGAGCTGGCCTGGGGTGGCTGAAGGGTTCAGTTCTGGGCTTCCCAGCTCGAGAGAGACAGGGAACTGCTGGGACAGTCCAGCAGAGCCTATGAGGATGGTTAAGGGCCTGGAGCAGCTCCATGAGGAGCAAAGGCTGAGAGCCCTGGGGCTGAGAGCCTGCAGAAGAGCAGCCCCAGAGGGGATCTGATCAGTGCTCAGCAACAGCTAAAGGGTGGGGGCAAGAGGCTGGGGCTGGGCTCTGCTCAGTGGCAGCCACTAATAGGGCAATGGGCACAAACTGGAACCCAGGAGGTTTCACTTGGACTTAAGGAGGGAATATTTTGTTGAGAGGGTTCTGGAGGCCTGGACCAGGCTGCCCAGAGAGGTTGTGGAGTCTGGAGAGCTTCCAACCCCCCCATGCCACTGTGATCCCGGGCAAGCTGCTGTGGGTGCCCTGTTTGAGCAGGGGTTGGACTGGATGACCTCCAGAGATCCCTTCCAGCCCCTACTCTTCTGTGATCCTAAGAGCTGGCTGCTGGCCATGCCACTGCATCCACTGCTCAGCACACCTGCAGGGCACAGGGGAGTCCCTGCCACAATGGATGGGCACAAACTCATGGTCCCCTCCAGAGCTGGGGGCACCCCAAGCTATGCTGCCACCTGCACCTGTATCTATTGCTCACCACCCTTCTGGACCTCCGTGCACCCTCTTCAGACACCAAGCGATGCTCTTGCAAGCCAGCAGCAGCTCTCCCATCACACTCCTGGCTGAACAGGGGGGGCTGGGGGCAGGGAGAGCCATTCTGCAGCCACCACATTTATTCCACCGAGAGGGGAACAAGGCAGGAGCTTTGGAGAAGCATCCTATGGAGCAGAATGTATTTAAATACCTAATGAAGGAATAAATCTGGTTGAGGGAGACATTTACTGCAGCCTCATTCACACAGAGCCTTTGTGCAGTGGGGGCAGCACGGGGGGGGCTCAGAGCTGCACCTGCGCTCCTGGCCGGCAGCCCCCGTGCTGGGGGAGCCTCCTGGGGAATGAGACTCTACCTGTCAGGGGGCAGTCTGAGCACCCCCAGCCCTCACATCCATGCCTCACAACTCATCCTGCTAGGCCACAGCATCCTGGTCTGGATCAGCAATAGAATGGCCAGCAGGCCCAGGGCAGAGATGGTGTCCCCAGGCTGGGCACTGGCGAGGCTGCACCTTGAGTGCCATGGTCAGGTTTGGGTTCCTCACTGTAAGAAGGACACTGAGGGGCTGGAGCAGACCCAGAGAAGGGCAAGGGGAAGGGTCTGGAGAACAGGGCTGGGGTGTTGCAGCTGAGGGAGCTGGGGGAGTGCAGTGGGGAGAGAAGGAGGCTGAGGGTAGAGCTCATTGCTCTCTACAGCTGCCTGAGAGGAGGTTGGAGCCAGGTGGGGGTTGGGCTCTGCTGCCTGGTATCAGGTGATAGGATGAGAGGAAATGGCCTGGGATTGTGCCAGGGGAGTTTATGCTGGGTATTACAAAAAAGTTCTTTGCTGCAAGAGTGGTCAGGGACTGGCACAGGCTGCCCAGGAAGGTGATGGAGTCCCCACTCCTGGAGGTGTTGAAGAAGTGTGTGCCCATGGCACCTGGGGGCATGGTTTAGTGCCCACAGTGTTGGTAGGCTTTGCCCTATCAGAGCCATCACCTCACACCAGCAGCAAGTTGATGGGGAGCTGACCACGTTCCTGCAGGGCAGGACTACTTGGCAGGCAGTCAGGGTGGGCTCAGGGTGGGGGGGATGAAACAGCAGAGCTCAGCATTCACTCACATTTCACATCTCAGGCAGCTCAGTGCTTCTCCAGCATCCACCCCTACCCCATCATGCCACAGCACCCTGGCACCTGGCTCAGCCTGGCTCAGCCTCTCAGGTTTACCTCCCCTGCCTCCCAAATCCTGTCAAATTCAGCTTGCCCTTTGCCTGCCCTCCCTCCCTCCCTGGAACAAAAGGTCAATTTTGAAATCCAGGGGTCAGGAGGAAGAAATGCAGCAGGGTCAAGGGTGAGAGAAGCAGAGAGAGGAGGAATTTCACCTCTCCAACCATTTACTTCCATGAATCAGCAGCCGCAGAGTTCCTGCCAGGCATGGGGGTGCTGGGCTCAATGGGGGCAGTGTGATGAGAGCTTGTGGGGACAGAGTAAGGATGCTCCCAGCCCAGGGAGGATGCTCCTCAGCTCACAAGCCTGCAGTCCTGGGAACCCAAGCAAAGGAGAGAAGCTATCACGAGCACACTGGAGGTGCCAGCACAAACACACCTAAATGCCAACCCCCCAGAGCAAAGCTACAGCAGGAGCAGAGTGAAAGGAAATCAAAGATGTGCTTGACACATCTGGAGTTTACATTTCCCATCTGCAGAGCACCCAGAGAAAGCAAAGGTCCTTCAGGCCCCTCTCCAGGTGCCTGCTAAGAGGAGGAGGAGGGAGTTTGGCTCATGCTGCCTCAGGTCTGGAGTGAATAAATCCATCATTCCATGTTGCTGATGTCATTGCCTGTGCCCTAAACACCAGCTTTGGGTTTTTTCCTTAATCTCCATGATTACATGCACTCACTGGCTGCCAGAGCCCCATCAGCTCCTGCTCCAAACTGCTCCTCCAGCTGCCTAAAGCCCTGCAGCCAGAACCAGACACTTTGGGAAACCCTGAAGGGATTTGTCCCTGCCCCCAGGATTTCACACTGGCCTCTTCCTGCTGAAAAGGGACAAAATGTTCCTGTGCAGAGGAGGGAACAAGCACACCAAGCATCCCAACTGCCCTGAATCATGGCTTAAAGAGGATGGGGAGCAGGGATGAGCATGAAGCTGTAGGGTCCTCCTCTGGAGCACGGGGATACAGCATCTACCTCCCCTGGAGATGAACCAGCCCCATACAGCATCACAGAACTACAGAATCACAGCGTGGTAGGGCTGGAAGGGACCTCTGGAGGGCATCCAGCCCAGTCCCCCCTGCTGCAGCAGAGGCACCCACAGCAGCTTGCCAGCATCACAGTGTCCAGGTGGGGTTGGAAGCTCTCCAGAGCAGGAGACTCCACAGCCTCTCTGGGCAGCCTGTTCCAGGGCTCCAGCACCCTCACATCAAAGAAGTTTCTCCTCATGTTGGGGTGGAACCTTCTGCATGCCAGCTTGTGCCCATTGCCTCTCAGGGCAGGGAAATAATATAGAGAGTCAGGCAGAGGCTGAGAGGATGGTGAAGGGACAGGAACTTCTCTGTGAAGAGGAAAGCCTGAAATCCCCAGGATCACCATGGCCAGGGGGGTTGGAAGCTCTCCAAAGCAGGATACTCCACAGCCTCTCTGGGCAGCCTGCTCCAGGCCTCCAGCACCCTCACACCAAAGAAGTTTCTGCTCCTGTTCAGATGTGTTCAGTTTGTGCCCATTGCCCCTTGTCCCCTGGGCACGACTGACAAGAGCCTGACTCCTTCTTCTTGTCCCCCACCTTTAGCTCTTGATAAGCATTGACCAGATCCTCTCTCAGGCTGCTCTTCTCCAGGCTCAACAGCCCCAGGGCTCTCAGCCTCTCCTCCTCACAGAGGTGTTCCTGTCCCTTCATCATCCTCTCAGCCTCTGCTGCACTCTCTATAGCATTTCTCTGCCAAACTGGAGAGCTCTGGACTGGACTCAATATTCCAGATGTGGCCTCAGCAGGGCAGAGTAGAAGGGGAGGAGAACCACCCTTGACCTGCTGGCCACCCTCTTCCCCCTGCATGCCAGGAGCCCCTGGTTTGTGTGCCCTGAGTCGAAGAGCTGCACCCAGGGGCAAGGGCAGCAGCGCTGCAAGGGAAGATCTCTGCTGAGCAAATGCAGCTGCAATTGGGGAATCTGCTGTGAGAGCAAAAATGCTGTTCTCATGTAAATGTCCCTAATAATAAAAGAGGGGAGGGAGAAAGCAGCACACTTCCAAACAAGAAATAGTTCCATTTGTGCTGGAGAGGCAGAACTGGTGCTAAAAGAGAGCTTTATCAACGCTTTCCAGAAGGCAGGGGCTGCTCTTCAGTGCTCCTGCAGGAATACCACATTGATCCTGCTGACCCTGGGCTGCCTGCTGCTCTGATCACAGGCTTCTGAACCAGCCCAGTCTCGAGGCTGCACACTTGAAAAGCATTCAGCTTGTTTGTTTTCTCCAGCAAATATTGAGCCACTCTTCTCACACCCCAGCTCTGGCATTTTGTGCTGTTTGCCCTCTCTCTGCACACTTTCCTGCAGCATTTCCATGGCAATCTGGACTCTGAAGCTGCTGGTATCAGCCTAAGCATCCAGAGGGACCTAGGCAGGCTGCAGAAGTGGGCTCAGGAGAACCTCCTGAGGTTCAATAAGGTGAGGTGCAGGGTCCTGGGTCAGGACAATCCTCTCCTATCATCTGATACTAGGGAAAAGAGATCAGCCCCACCTCACTGCAGGGAGCTGTAGAGAGCAATGAGGGAATGGAACAGCTCTGGTAGGAGCTGGGGCTGGGAGCTTGGAGCAGAGGAGCCTGAGAGGTGACCTCAGCAGTGGGTATCAATGTGTGCAGGGTGAGTGCCAGGAGGCTGCAGCCAGGCTCTGCTGGGTGCTGCCCAGTGCCAGCACAAGGGCAATGGTGGGAGCTGAGGCAGAGGAGGTTCCATGGAAACATGAGGAGGAATTTTTTGCCTGTGAGGGTGACAGAGCCTGGCACAGGCTGCCCAGGGGGGTTGTGGAGTCTCCCTCTCTGGAGAGATTCAAACCCTCCTGGATGTGTTCCTGTGTGATCTGCTCTGGCAGGGGTTGGACTGGCTGAGCTTTGGAGGTCCCTTCCAGCCCCTAACACTCTGTGGTTCTGTGCTTCTCCCCTCAGCCTCCTTTTCTCCAGCCTCACCCCCAGCTCCCTCAGCTGCTCCTTCCCAGCCCTGTTCTCCAGACCCCTCCCCAACTTTGTTGCCCTTCTCTGGACATACTCCAGCCCCTCCACACCCTTCTTGGAGGACCTCAAAACCGACTGCAGGATTTCTAACAGTGAAGCTCAGTATTTATCTTGGGGGTTTTGTTGCACTTTGGATCCCAAAGCCACGTTCAGACAGACTGCCTGGAAGGTCTGGCTGATGTTATTCCCTCTTCCTGGTGGGAAAACTGAACGCAGAAAGCAGCCTTCCCACTTCCAGACCTCTCAAGTCTCTCTCCCACTCTACCTGTGCCTTCCAGATTATTCTAATTATTTATTTCTGAACAACAACCCCAATCCCAAGCCTGATGGGCTCTGCACAGAGAAAGCATGAAAGGAAGTGGGAGGTGTGTGGGGGGAAGGTCAGAGCCTGTAGTCCTTTGGCTTCCAAACTCTGCAGAGTGAACCCAAACAGACTCAAGAAGTGCAATTGGGCAAAAGAAAAGAGGAGGAGGTGGGAGGAGGGGGGAGGCTCTGGTTTGATCCAGCTCTGCCATTCACCAACTCAAGCCAAGCCCCTCCACTGCTCCATGTTCACTTGCATTTGTGCTACAAAGTCTCTCTCGGAGTGAGAAGGCTTTAAGAGCATCAGGGAAAGGGGGAAAAAAAGAAAAAAAAGGCATCAAAGAATCTGGGAAGTGAGAGCAGGCAAAAGGATGCTCTGTTTTTACCACTAATAAGCCACTGGCTGCAGGAGGAGCAGCAAAAGCAAACATCACATTAGGCAGACAAATGTTAAGCCAGAGCTGGGAGGGTGCAGGCTGGGGGCGCTGGGGAGGGTGAACGCTCCCAGCTGCAGGCACAGCCAGGGTTAGCTGAACAACCTCCTTTTAAGCCAGCACCTCCTCCTCACCCCTTTTTTTCCTTGCCTTTAAACAGTTCAAGGGACTGACTCTTCCCTGCCACCAGCAAGGATCTCAGGCATCCCCCTCCAAGTAGCACATGCAAATCGCTCCCCAAGTTAGCAGTGATGACCCAACCTGACAGACCCCACGGCTTTAATGAGCTGAGGAGGAGGAGGAGGGGGAAGGGACCGAGGCGAGATGAGCAATTACCACCCACAAGCACGGCAGGCTCTGTGCTGCCCAGCACAGGATGCTCAGGCTGCTTTGCCTAAGGCCTGCAGGCAGGTTTAGGAGATTAAAGCCCAGCACAAAATCAATAATTTAGCAGCTTACTCCAAGCCTCCCTCCTGTGCTGGGCTCTAAGATGTGTGCATCCCCTGCACATGCACATGGCTTTCATCTGCATGTAGCTATGTGATGCAAAGACATGGGGCACAGTCAGGAGGAGCAACTGGGACAAGGTGGCCAAGTCCAGCCTGGTGCTGAACACCTCCAGGGAGCTTGTGGAGCACAGAAGCACCAAATGTGATCAAAGATCAAAGATCATGTTGGGTGCTTCTGTGCTCCACAGCTCCCCTGGGCAGCCTGTGCCAGGCTCTGTCACCCTCACAGGCAAAAAATTCCTCCTCATGTTTCCATGAAACTTCCTCTGCCTCAGCTCCCACCATTGCCCTTGTGCTGGCACTGGGCAGCACCCAGCAGAGCCTGGCTGCAGCCTCCTGGCACTCACCCTGCACACATTGATACCCATTGCTGAGGTCACCTCTCAACTCCTCTGCTCCAAGCTCCCAGCCTCAGCTCTGCTCTGCTCCTACCAGAGCTGTTCCATTCCCTTCAGCATCTTTGTGGCTCTCTGCTGGACTCTCCCCAGCAGTTCTATGTCCTCCTTCAGCTGAGTGGCCCAGAACTGGACACAGGACTCCAGATGTGGCCTCAGCAGGGCAGAGCAGAGGGTCAGGAGAACCTCTTGCAACCTACTCACCACAGCCCTTCTAACCCACCCCAGGATGGCATTGCCCCTCCTGGGCACCAGAGCACATTGCTGGCTCTTGATCCTTCTGTTATCACTCAGGCTGGGCTGCCTGCAAAGGGCTCCCTGAAGGCCTGAGGGATGGAGGCATCTGCCTGGCCATGCATCTCAGCAGCAGTGAGAAGAGGGTAATAAAGGCAAGGGGAGGTGTGGGCACCATGCATCACAACAGGCATAATGGACTAATGCTACCAGAGAGCCTGGCTGCAGCCAGCCCAGCCTGCCTGGCACAGCCATAAATATCAGCCAAACATTCCAGTGATGGATTTGGCTTCTCCAGCCACACAGTATTTCACAGCCCCACTAACACTGTCATCCTTTGGCCAGCAGCAAAAAGCAATTGTAACAACAATGGGTAGTAAACTTGACGGTGGCACTGAGGAAATATTAAAGGCAGCATCAGGCAGGTGGCTCAAGGCANATGTTAGGAAGAAGCAAGAGAGACTGGCATTGGGATGGGCTGCCCAGGGAGGTGGTGGAGTGCCCATCCCTGGAGGTGTTTAAGAGGAGGCTGCATGAGGCACTCAATGCCAGGGGTTAGTGAATTAGAAGGTGTTAGGTGAGAGGTTGGACTGGATGATCCCAGAGGTCTTTTCCAGCCTGCTTCATTCTGTGATTCTATTCTCAACTCCCAACCTTTCTGCAGAGGCAGCAGCCTGGGGGCTCTGGCAGCATGCAGGATTCTTGCTGTGGATTCCCTCATCCATCTTTTCCATCCATGGACATCCCTGTCTGTCCCTGCACATTTGTGCTTTCCACAGTCATTTCTTTTCTTCCTCTGGAGGAGGTATTTATAGAAGCAACATAGCATGGGCTTCTCACAGTATTTCTTGCCACCCAGGGATTTAAGATCTTACAAATGGACCAAAACTGATGTTATTGTGACCTCTGAGGATTTTAAAAGCAGGCAGAAAAAATATATATAGTAAAGCAAGCATGAACTTCTTGACTCACAGATAGAAAGGCAGGAGTCTAGCACTGCCCTACCCCCTCCAAGAGACCAAACATCTCCAGCACAGCAACTTCTTCAGATTTATGCTGAGAGGGAAGCAGGAGACAGGCAGAAAAAGGAACAGAGCTCCACAGAACAGTTTGGTATTTCCTGCTCTTTGTCTCCAAGAAGATGGAAACACAGCCCTGAATTCTGGCATGAAATGGAGCAGGAATCACTTCTGCCTCACTTGGTGTTCAAGGAGGGAACACCTCTGTCTGTACAAGGTGTGGGGATTAATTATCTCCTGAATGTAGAATCACAGCATTGCTTGGTTTAGAAAAGCTCCCTAGGACCATCCAGTCCAACCATCAACCCAACCCCACCATGGCCACCAAACTCTGTCCCCAAGTGCCATAGCCACAGGTTTCTTGAAGCCCTCCCAGGGTGGTGACTCCAGCACCTCCCTGGGCAGCCTGTGCCAACCCCTGACCACTCTTCCAGCAAGAAAATTCTTTTTAATGCCCAACCTAAACCTCTCCTGGTGCAACTTGAGGCCATTTCCTCTCATTCAATCACCCAGTGCTAGGGAGAAGAGACCATTCCAGATCAGGTTGTTTGGGGCTCTGAGCAGCCTGCCCTAACTGCAGATGTCCCTGAGGAGAGGGGTTTGGGGGTGCTGGTGGAGAAGAAGCTCAATGTGAGCTGCCAGTGAGCTCTGGCAGCCCAGAGAGCAACCAGAGCCTGGGCTGCAGCAGGAGCAGTGTGGGCAGCAGGGCCAGGGAAGGGATCCTGCCCCTCTGCTGCCCACTGCTGAGACCCCGCCTGGAGTGCTGCAGCCAGTGCTGGAGCCCCTGGGACAAGAGGGCTGTGGAGGGGCTGGAAGGGGTCCAGAGAAGGGCCTCGAGGATGAGGAGAGGGCTGGAGCTGCTCTGCTGTGAGGAGAGGCTGAGGCAGTTGGGGCTGTGCAGTCTGGTCCCTTCCAACCCAGACTCATTCTAGGATGCTATGCTCCTGCTGACTGCAGGGGCTTGGGCTGGATGAGCTGGAGAATTCCCTTCCCACCCCCTGCATGACCTCTGGAACAGGTTGGTTCTCTCAAGGCTCTCCAGCCCCTTCCATCCTCCATCAGCTCCACTATGAAATGAAGAAAAGGTAATTGTTGCACTCAAAGATCTCAAGCTGATTTTTCAAGGAGCCTGAACCTAGGTAAGAACCAGAGCTGCCAGCATCTCCTGAGCCAAGAAACAGATGAAAGCAGCTCTGAGCCCACCTGGCTCCATTTCACATAGCATTTCCTGAACACCTGCCCCTTGGCTCTCCAGCAGCTACAAAATCACAGCCCAGCTTCTTGCCTTTTTTCCCTTCCCCTTATTTTACCTGCTCTGCCAGGCAGCAGATAATGGAGCTGGAGAAGTAATATTAGGAGAAGATGAGGCCAATTTCATGCCTTTAAGAGGCAATAAGGACATGTCTGAACTGCTCAAAACCCAGACTCTGGAGGGACTTGGCAGCTCTGTCCCCTCTGCAGCCCTGACACACTCCTGTTGAGGGCTCTCCTTTGCCTCTGATCACTTTTCAGATTCCCTGCCTCAGAGTAGGGTTCCAGTTTTTGGCTACTACCAGCAACCAGTGTGGGGAACCATCAGCACTCTGGGGATGCATTATTCTGCTCTGGCAGGGGAGCTGGACCCAGTGGTCTCCAGAGGTCCCTTCCAGCCCCCACCACGCTGTGGTTCTGGGCTCACAGTCTGATAAAAGCCTTTCTACAGCAATGGAAGCAGCAGGGAATTGCTGCAAAATCCTTGTTTGGGGGGAAAAGACTCCCAGCTTCTGAGAATCAGAGAACCATTAAGGCTGGAAAAGACATCCAAGATCATCAGGTGCAACCTTCTACCTCCATCACCACTGGACCATGTTCAGGACTGCTGCATCTACTCATTCTTTGAACACCTCTGGGGATGGTGATTCCACCACATCCCTGGGCAGCCTGTCCCAGTACTTCTTGCAGCAAATAAATTCTTCCTAATACCCACAGAATCACAGTCACAGTTACCCAGGCTGGAAAAGGCTTCTGAGATCATTCAACCCAACCTCTCACCTAACCCTTCCAATTAACTAACCCCTGGCACTGAGTGTCTCATGCAGCCTCCTCCTAAACACCTCCAGGGCAGCCCATCCCAATGCCAATCTCTCTCTTTGTCAAGAACTTCTTCCTAACATCCAGCCCAGACCTCCCCTGGCACAGCCTGAGGCTGTGTCCCCTGTTCTGTCCCTGGGTGCCTGGCAGCAGAGTCCAACCCCAGCTGGCTACAACCTCCCTGCAGGTAGCTGCAGAGAGCAATGAGCTCTGCCCTGAGCCTCCTCTTGTGCAGGCTGCACACCCCCAGCTCCCTCAGCCTCTTCTCACAGGGCTGTGCTCCAGGCCTCCACCAGCCTAAACCTTCCAAGACACAGCCTGAGGCCATTCCCTCTCCTCCTATCATTAGCTTCACTCCATCCTCTTCTCAGGCAGCTCTAGAGAGCAGTAAGGTCTCCTCTCAGCCTGCTCTTCACCAGGCTAAGCCTCCCCAGCTCCCTCAGCCTCTCCTCACAAGACCTCCTCTCCCCCTCCTCACCACCTTTGTTGCCCTTTGCCGATACCAGAGCAAATCACCAAAGGCAGGACCAAGGAGACCCCCTCCTTATTTCACATCCTAGGGCAGGAAGCAGACACTTGTTGCTCAGACCTTTCAGTTAAACAGCTCCTTGAGTTGAGCAGGACTCATCTGCTGCCTCACAGCTCTGCTGGGACACAGCCACCTGTGCTCTGTGCCTGATGGATTGAGCTGGCTCCTTGGCCCTGCAGCCATGGCTGAACCCAGGCTTCTCCCTCAGGAGCTGTCTGGGAAGGGATGGATTTAATCTCTGCAGTCACAGCCCGAGGTCCTCTTGGCTTCCCTACACACTGATGCCACAGACTTTCTCCTCAAGCCTGCTGAGTGTGTCCAGAGGTGAGAATTAAGGAGAAATTAAAGGGATGAGATAAGCATCCACGGAATGGAGTCAGATAAGGACAGGCTGGGATGGAGATTTCCTTCTGAAAGACCTATTTTGTTCCCACTAATGGAACAAATTAAGTCAGCCAGGCTGAATAAAACCCTCACATACCGAGAGGTAACAACACTCAGAGCTCTGCTTTCCCTTGGTAACCCAACCAGGTGCCACTGCCCCTTGCAGAGGGGAGCTTTGCCTGTCTGGAGGTTTGCCTGTCCAGACATCACCCTCCATGCAGGCAGCCATTTGCAGCCATTCAGTGCAGACATCACCCTCCATGCATGCAGCCTTCAGTGCAGACATCACCCTCCATGCATGCAGCCATTCAGTGCAGACATCACCCTCCATGCATGCAGCCTTCAGTGCAGACATCACCCTCCATGCATGCAGCCATTCAGTGCAGACATCACCCTCCATGCATGCAGCCTTCAGTGCAGACATCACCCTCCATGCATGCAGCCATTTGCAGCCATTCAGTGCAGACATCACTCTCCATGCATGCAGCCATTCAGTGCAGACATCACCCTCCATGGATGCAGCCTTCAGTGCAGACATCACCCTCCATGCATGCAGCCTTCAGTGCAGACATCACCCTCCATTGCATGCAGCCATTCAGCAGGTGAACACAGAATCATGGAATGGGTTGGAAGTGACCTTAAGGTCTAATTCCAAGCCCGTGCCATGGACACCTTCCACCAGACCAAGTTGCCCAAGGCCTCATCCCACCTGCCCTTGAGCACCCCCAAGGAGGTGGCACCCACAAGGCCCCTGGGCTGAACTGGTTGTTGTTCACAGAGCAGTCTTAGAGCCTCCACAGCCTCTCTGGGCAACCTGTTCCAGTGCTTCACCACCCTCATTTCTTCATGAGGTCTGATCTAAACTGAGATTCTCCCAGTTTGAAGCATGAGTTAAGTAGGGCAAGGGGCAGGGTAGACCTGGATGGGACCATTAGGGAGAAGTTCTTTATGATGAGGGTGATGGAACACAGGGAAGTGGGGGAGGGTCTGTCCCTGGAGACATTCAAGGGCAGGTCTGACGAGGTTCTGAGCAACCTGCTCTAGTTGGGGATATCCCTGCTAGCCACAGAGGGGGTGCAGTAGATGACCTCCAGAGGTCCCTTCCAGCCCAGTGCATTCTGTGGCTGTGTGCACGCTGGGAAGGGAGGAGAGGCTGCAGGGACTGCTCTCACAGCAGGCACAGACAGCAGCATGGTCAGAGAACAGGCATTTATTTATTCTTGATCACAAACAATGTCCTCCATTGACAAGCTGAATGAAGGGCACTCCACTGATTTATTAGATCTAATAACAGCAGACCTCTCAGGATGCAGCACAAGATTGATTCTCAGTGGTGAGCCAGGCTGGACCCCAGCCCCTGTGCTCAGCCTCAGCAGAGGAGCTTGGGCATGCAGAGCAGAGAGCTGAGGCAGCACTGGCAGAGATGTGGATGGAAGATGTGCACCAGGAGTGGGAGATGCAATGGAGACAAGGCCTGGAGCAGCCCTTCAGACAGGGTTTGTCTCCTTCTAGATTCTGCCTTTCAGCATCTGGGCCCCTGGATGGGTGAGAGGTCCTTGAGCTTGTCAAAATCATTACCTACACAAATCCCTGCACAGCTCACTCCAGAGTGGACACCACTGACCATGGGGCCAGCTCCAGACAATGTGGCTGAGAGGAGAGGAGATGCAGGAGCTGCAGCACCCAAGCTCTCCACACAGTTCATCTACAGGAAGGATTTGTAGGTTGGATTGGAATGCTGGACTTGATCCCACAGGTCTTTTCCTACCTTAATGATTCTAAGAAGGAGCAACTCTGCTGTCAGGAGAGACTGAGGCAGTTGGGGCTGTGCAGGATGGAGAGGAGGAGGCTCCCAGGTGACCTTCTGGTGGCCTTGCAGGATCTGAAGGGGGCTACAAGAAAGCTGGGGAGGGACTTTTTAGGTTGTCAGGGAGTGACAGGACTGGGAGGAATGGAACAGAGCTGGAAATGAGGAGAGTCAGCCTGGAGGTTAGGAAGAAGTTGTTCAGCATGAGGGTGGTGAGAGCCTGGCAGGGGTTGCCTAGGGTGGTGGTGGAAGCCTCATCCCTGGAGGTGTTTAAGGCCAGGCTGGATGAGGCTGTGGTCAGCCTGATGTAGTGTGAGGTGTCCCTGGGCATGGCAGGGGAGTTGGAGCTGGATGGTCCTTGTGGTCCCTTCCAACCCTGCCTGATTCTGTGATTCTACTGCACTTCTGCACCCTGCTGTGGGTGAGGAACATGCCTTAGATAGCCCCAAACTGCTGCCAGCTCTCCCCCAGGCTGTGCCTCCAGTGCAGCCTGATCTAGTGTGAGGTGTCCTTGGGCATGGCAGGAGTTGGAGCTGGATGCTCCTTGTGGTCCCCTCCAACCCTGACTGACTCTGTGATTCCCAGAGTGATTTGGGTTGGAAGGGACCTTAAAAATTATCCAGCTCCAATGCCCCTGCCATGGGCAAGGACACCTCCCACTAGCCCAAGTTGCTTGAGGCCTCATCCAACCTAGCTTTGAACACCTCTAAGGATGTGGCATCCACAACCTCCCTGGGCAACCTGTGCCAGTGTCTCCTCCCCCTCTCTGTCAAGACTTTCTTCCTCATCTCCAGTTTAAATCTGCCCCACTCAAGCTTTGATTGTTTCCCTCTTGTTCTTTCTGCAGTCCTCCTCTCTCCCACTAATTCCATGCATCTGGAGGAAGTGCAGGTGGATAATCTCCTGGTTGGTCTCTGCAGCTCATTGTCCTCTTCACTCAACCTGCCCAACTTGGAGAGGAGGCTGAAGGGAGACCTCTTTGCTCTGTACAACCACCTCAAAGGAGGTCGGAGCCAGCTGGGCATTGGTCCCTTCTCACATGCAACAAGGGATAGGACAAGAGAAAATGGCCTCAAGTTGTGCCTCCAAGGGAGGTTCAGGCTGGATGTTAGGAAAATTTCCTTCCCAGACAAGGTTATCAAGCACTGGAAGAGGCTGTCCAGGGAGGTGGTGAGGCCATCACCCCTGGATGGATTTAAAAGCCTCGTGGCTGTGGTGATGAGGAGTGTGGTGTAGTGGCAGTGGCTCAGCAGTTGTGAGCTCTGCATTTGGACTTGAGGATCTCCAAGGGCTCTTCCAGCCTCAACAGTTCTGTGGTTCTGGATACAGAGAAGAGCAGCAAACTGCCAGGAGGCTTAAGGGAAACCTGAGTCAGGCTCTCCCCATGTCTCTGCCTCTAACAGGAGCCCTCTAAACACCCCCAGCCTCATTTCCACATCAGCCTCAGCATCTACCAGGCAAAACACATCAGGAGAGCTCCATGGATGCTGTTTTCCACCAGGAAAAAGACAACCAGCACAGCAGTGCTTAGCTGGAGGCCCTATTAATAGCAGTCCTAATTATATGGCTGCAAATTTAATTCCTAGCAATGATTACTGTCGAAATCAGAGATGCCACACATCAATATTGATGGCATTGTATGAAGCCCATGAGCACAACAAGCAAGGAGACAGCCCCCTGCCCACCCACCCCAGCAGCTAGCTGCTGTTTACTGTTGCACTAATGCCTGCTCTGATTCTGCTGCATGAAAACTGTTTTCCTGCAGGAATCCACAAACCTGACTGACTGCCTGCAGGGTCAGGTTGCTGGAGGCCTGGGCATGCAGGGGCAGGTTGCAGGAGGCCTGGGCATGCAGGGGCAGGTTGCAGGAGGCCTGGGCATGCAGGGGCAGGTTGCAGGAGGCCTGGGCATAGCTGTCTATGAGGTGTCGCTGCCCACGGCAGTGGGGCTGGAACTAGATGATCTTTTAGGGTTTTCCAACCCAAAGCATTCTGTGGTTCTATGATCCACCTGCCCCTTGCTCCAGCAGCAGGGCAGCAGAGATGCTGTGGGAGGAGAGCTGGAGCACTGAGCTGCAGGGAGAACTGCCCTGGGCTCCAAGCTGCCCCTCAGCAGAGCGAGAACTTCTCTCTCCTCCCCACATCAGCCAGCACTGGTTGCTGAAAGGAGCAGGAGCCAAAGAGTGCATCAGGTGGAAGGGACCCTCCAAGGTCATCTTGTCCAACCCCCCTGAAGTAAGCAGGGACCTCCCCAGCTAGAGCAGGTTGCTCAGAGACCCATCGAGTTTGACCTTGAATGTCTCCAGGGATGGGATGTTGAGCAATCTGCTCCAGTATTCCATTACCCTTCCTCCTGACAGCCAATTCTGGGGGCCTCAGATACACTCAAGACAGAGAAACCAGAGGAACCAGGGCCAGGTAACACTGCAGGGTGCAGGCAGGAATGTTGGGCTGGAAAAGCCCTTTCAGATCAGCCAGCCCAACCACTCTCTAACTCTACCAAGTCTGGTGCTAAACCATGGCCCTCAGCACCATGTTCGTGGGTCTTTGAAAGCCATTTGGAGCCAAAGCATGACAACTGCAGCAGCAAACACTGTTGCTTTATCCTCCCTTCCTCAGGCACCACTCCTTCACACCACTGAGCTCAAGGCTCCAGTTGTCCCATTCTGCAGGTAGGAAAATCTGGATTGCAGTGAAAAGGGTGGATCTTGCCCCAGGGTGGATCTTACCCCTGACTGTCTGGGCAGGCAGGGGCTTGGGCACCTTCAGCATTCAGCTCCTGCAGAGCAGAGAGGCTGAGGCAGCTCTGCCAAGGACCATGCAGGAGGATAGGTCAGTAGCTAATGGGTAAAGGCAGCAGCTGCAGCACGGAATCTCTGCTGGGGAAGCACAGACAAATGTGAAAGATTTCAGAGTTGGCTCCCTGACTGCCCTCCTCCAGCCACACTTCTGTCTTTAAACCCCCAGACTGAGCCACCAGCTTGTTTCCAAGTGAGTGAAGGGCTTTGGGAGAGGGAAGAGGTGTGGGCAGCTCACCTCTGTGTGGGCAGCTGCAGGAGATGAGGCTCCTCTCTCAATCTCTGGCACTTGGAGAGAGGAGCAGACTCCTGCCACTCTCATTTCACACGTGGGGAAAGAGGAGACAGGGAAAGACTCACAGTGCTGAGCACCCTGAGTGCTCACTGACACACATCAGAACTGGAGACACCCTGGGGGTAACCTCCCACTGCCTTTGCAGTCAGAGTCCCCAGAGTCCCCCACAGCTCTGTGCCAGCTGCTGCCCACACCTCACCTGGCCTCTCTCAGGGCACCTTGAGGATCATCTCACGTGTCAGACAAGGAAGGAGTTACTGAAGGTGTGGACAGAACCATGAGATAGAGAACATCCTCCCCAGCCCCTGCGGCAGAGGATAGGGCAGAGGATGGTAACAGGAGCTTGGGTCTCATCCTGCAGACAGCTCTGGTAGGTGGGGAAGGAAGTGCAGGGAATGTCAGGAAAAGCTGAGTGCCTGCAATGAAGCTGCTGAGAGATGAAGCAGTTCTACTCCCTGGTCAGCACTGGCTCTAACAGGGGGTGAAGGATTCCCCAGTCCTCCCTCTGGAGCAGGCCACAGGTGGGAAGGACCAGGTCAGAAGGTAGGTGTTAGGCCTGGCACAGCACGGGGAAGTAAAGCCTGCTGGAGAGCCTGCCTGGGCTGTGGTCCTCCATAATTCATGGGGTGGGACACTGAGCACCAAGCGTGGGCAGGCAGAGGCTGCTGGCTGCAACTGCTTCTGAATCACAGAGTCACAGAAAAGACTTCTGAGAGCCAATTCTTGACCTAACACCACCACAGCCACCAAACCCTGTCCCAGAGTGCCGAGCCCATGTTTCCTGAACACCTCCAGGGATGGGGAGTCCACCACTGCCCTGAGCAGCCTGTGCCACTGCCTGACCATCCTTGCAGCAGAGAATTTCTTTCCTCATAACAAACCTAAAACTCCCCTGGTGCAATTGAGGCTCTTTCCCTCTTGTTCTGTCACCCCATACTAGGGAGAAGAGCCCAACCCCCACCTCACTCCAACCTCCCTTCAGCGAGCTGTAGAGAGCTATGAGGTCTCCCTCAGCCTCCTCTTCTCCAGGCTGGACACCCCCAGCTCCCTCAGCTGCTCCTCACCAGCCCTGTTCTCCAGACCCTCCACCAGCTTTGTTGCCCTTCTCTGGACCAATTCCAGCATCTCAATGTCCTTCTTGGAGTGAGAGCCCCAAAACTGAACCTAATATTTGGGGTGCAGTCTCACCAGTGCCCAGCACAGGGGGAGAATCACTGCCCTACTCCTGCTGGCCAGACTAGTGTTGATCCAAGCCAGGATGCTGGTGACCTTCTGGGCCACTTGAGGCCCCCTGTGCCATGGGAAGAGGTGGGCAGGGAGCAGAGGGGCTCTGCCTGCAAGCCCACTCTTCCCCAGGCTCAATATTGCCCCACTGCCACCCGAGAGGCACCAGGGAGGCATCTAATTTACTGCTGCTCAGCACTTGGTGAAGTGCTGAATGAATATTAATGAGCTGATGTAATTAAAATGATGCAGACATTCAAGTGTAGTATCTGCCTGTCCTTGTATCTTCCTGCAGAGAGGAGGAAGAAATTCCCTGCTGCTTAAGGACACAAAAAAAAATTAGCAGCCTGCTGTTGATTACATTTGTTAACCCTTTCCCTGGCAGAAGGAGCAGGGTCTGCATTCAAGGGCTTCACCTACAGCTCTCAGTCACATTCCAGGTTAACCTGCAGCTTCTCAGCTTCCCAGGACAGCATCTCCAGAGCTGTTTTTGCTGGAGCTAGATCAGCCTCCTGCACCCACTGCCGAGCTGGTTTCCAGCTGCAGCTCCAGAGACCAGTAAGTGTTGGGGTGTCCCTTCTGCTTACAGCCCCCACATCCATCTCCACACTGGTTTTAAATGTGGAGCTTCTGGGGGAGGAGTAGAGAGGACCACAGAAGATGTGGGACTGGGCCTGACCAGCCTCTGCTCCCCACTTACTAAGTTCAGAGAGCTGGGAGAGGGAGAAATCCCAGATGGAATTCACAATCCTAGGACTCTCTGGAGCCCCCCCCACCGCTGCTGGAGGAGGAAACCAGTGGGAGCATCTCTTTGCCCTGGGCAACTTTTTGTGATGCAGAGGGTGAGGAATGTTATCTTCCAGGACTGATCAATCACTCAGCTGTCAGAGGGTAGAGCTGGAGGGAAGAGGCAGAGAGAAGCAGCAGGACTTTGCCCCGAGGCTTGGTTTCCAACAGCAGTCAAGTTAACCCATTCCTGTCTCTCCATGACCTTCCACCATTGGCGATTCTGCCACCACCAAAAGCTTCCTAACTCTCTTCTACTGAAGTTACAGCAGCACTGCTGGGAAGTGACTCACAACCATTGCAGGATTCCCATCAGTGTGTCAAAAAGGAGGGAAGATCCAAGAACCTGGACACAGCTTGCTGAGGGTCACTCATGCCCAAACACTGCCAGGCAGGTCCTCACTCAAAGCAGACTGGCCCAGCACTGTCCTGACAGACACAGGACCATTAAGTGATGGAGAAGTCCTCCAAGATCACCCAGTCCAGGCAACACCAAGCCAGCACCACCACAGCCACTGAACCACGTCCCCACGAGCCATGTCCACACCTTCTCTGGACACCTCCAGGGATGGTGACCTCTCCATCCCCCTGGGCAGCCTGGCTCAGTGTTTCACCTCTGCATCAGCCCCACAACCACTCCTGCCACAGCTCCCTGAATGACAAAGCACACAAACCCAGACAAGCAGCTGGCAGGCAGCACACACAGGAGCTGGCACAATGCTGAGACCTCCATCACCCTGCTGCCAAAGGAAGTGTCTGGCTGGAAGCACAGGAAGGTGCCCTCAGCCCATGCAAGGGGATGCTCTGGAGCTGGAACACCTCAGAGCAGTGGGAACTTTGTGGCCTTTTTCAGTCTCTTTTCCAGGACCATGCTGGAGGAGTCTCTGATGCACCTTTCTGCTGACACTTCTGCACCTCAAAAGAAACTGCAGGGGCAGGACTCTGTGCTGCCAGTGCAGATGGGTGGACCTGGCCCCACCAATGCAAGGCTCTCCACGACCCAAACCCTGTGATTACTTTTTTACTCCCTACTGGCTCCCAGCTTCACACTGGGGAAAAAAAATCTGCAAGACACAGCAGCAGCTACATGCACCAGAGATGAGAAGTGGACCCTGGCTGTCTGAAGCCACACAGACCAGCTTACCTTCTTCAGCTTGCCAGTCTTTGTCCCCACAAACACCACACTGTAGCCATTGTAGACATAGGAAGCCACAGAAGTCATCCGGTCGCGGCTGGAGGTGAAGAGGCTCACTCCGTCCACTGGTGTGGAGCCTCCCAGGGGCTGGTTGATGTCGAGCCCACAGAAATTGTCATCGATGGGGACTGGCTGGAGAGACAAAGTATGAGGCAGCTGTGAGCCAAGCAAAGCACAAGGCAGCCCCACACGCTTGGGGTCACGTAAAGGGGGCTCGAGGGTGGCAACAACTGGGTGGCTCCCACCAACATGGCTTTGCCCAGAAGCCAGGCCAGCTTCAGCCACCTTGTTCCCTTCACTGCTTGGGGCCAAGACACTCTGCAGCTGCTCCAAAAGATGTTTGGACAGGATTGAGTCTCTTTGTTCTCTCCATCTGCTGGGTTTCTCCTGGGGTTAGCCCAGCTGCATGGCCACACAGGGACTCTCTGCTCCCCTCAACCCAACTTCGAGAGGTACTGGGTGGCAAAAAAGCAGAGAGGCTCACACCAGCAAAGGCTTCCCTTGAAGGCCATACAAAGCCTGCTGCTGACAGCTCACAGTGGTGCTGGCACTGCCTGGCACAGTGTGGGACATGCTCAGGTCAGTCACCAGCAAGAAGATGGCCAGGCAGGGCTGACCCCACCACTGATCTTAAACTCCAACTTAAACCTCCCCTGGCACAATTTTGTGGCCATTTTCTTTCATTCTGTCACCTGATACGAGGGGGAAGAGACCAGCCCCTACCTCACCCCAACCTCCTACAGCTGGAAACAGCAAACACTTCCAGCAAGTTGCAAACCTTTATGTGCCTTAATGCCAGCCCTGCCCTTCACTGCCACCACCAAGTGTCTGAGAAGAGCACGGATCAAAGGGCGAAAGAGCTGCCATGACAGGGAAGGGAGGCATGGAAAGGCCATCCCCTAGGGCCAGGCTCTGAGACCAGCTCTGAGGGGCTGCGCCAGCCAACAGAGTGTCCTCACCGCTTTAGTGCACTGCACATCCTTGCCCAGCAGCCAGTTGAGCTCCAGGTTGCCTTCCCCCTGGTAGCAGGACTGCAGGCGGTCCTTGATCTGCGCGTTGATGGCGCGGATGGGGAAGACGCAGAGCGCGGAGTCGTCGGGGGGCTGGTGGTACTGCTTCTGGCCCTTGGAGAAGATGGCGAAGAGCACGTCCTCCTGCGCCGTGATGTTGAGCGCCCCGGCCAGCACGGCCCCGGGCTTGGAGAGGAACGCCGCCTGCAGCAGGCGGTACTCCGTGTCCCCCCGGACGCAGCCGAAGGGCAGCGAGACGTAGGAGTGGAACTTGGGGTCGTCTTTGCAGAGCCGCACGATGCGCGAGGTGTAGAAGAGGTCGCTGGCGGAGTTGATGGAGACGCCCTCCGGGGTCTCCGGCTGCACAGTCAGGAAATAGACGAAGTTGCCGCTGGCAAAACCATAGATGTAGAAGATGTCGAAGTGGGAAACAAGGGCCAAGGTGTCTGAGGGGATTTTGATGAGGGACGACACAAAGTCGCTGTGCAGCTCGTAGTCCAGCATGGCCGAGGACTCAGGGTCCCGTGGCAGCTTGCGGCTGGAGAGGGTGGGGAAGTAATCCTGCTTGCCGTCCACTGCCGTGCCGATGAAGAGCTTCCCGTCCTCGCCCTCCGAGCGCACGATGACGCCGTACATGGTGCCTGTCTTGTTGACGCTGGACAGGTAGTGCTCCTTCTTGTGGGAGGGCTCCACCAGGATGAAAAGGTCATCCAGGCGCAGCAGCTTGCAGACGCCCTGGTAGAGGCTGCCGCAGGCCAGCAGCCGGTTCTCAGAGTAGTCAATGATCAGCAGCTTGTTGACATTGTTGGTGAGGGTGAGGATCTCGCTGCAGGGCTGGACGATGAGGGGTGGGTAGCAGGATTTATTGTCCTCCTCAGGACCGGTTTTGTGAGCCACCAGGATGGTCAGGTTGCCCGAGAGCTTGTAAACCCTGTTGATAGCCCCAACGTAGACTGCTCCGGTGCCCTGGTGCACGGTCAGGTGGTTGAACGTCCAGTCCCGGTGCTCAGAGTGGAAGGTGTTGAACAAGGCATTGCCAGAGACGTTTTGCGAGAGGGATGCCAGGAAGAGACAGAGCAAAGCCACCGACCAGCCATCGGAGTCCGGTACCCGAGGCCAGCTCCTCCTCTGATCCATCCTGGGAAGGCAAACTCTGCGTCCCCCGAGCGTGTCCTGTGCCCCAGCAACGGCCCTCACATGGTTCTGGGGGAAGGAAAAGCAACACAGAGTGAAGGATTAGATCCTTGTGCCCTGCAGATAAAATTCAAAGGAGGTTTTCTAATTACAAAGTCCTTGAGATAAAGTGAGGACGTCTCTAAGCCCAACAGGAATTAAGTAGGTCTCCCAACTTATTGGTAAACAGTTCAGGCTCGATGCTTTGCCACTTGGTTTGGCCTCTGCCTGCTAATGTCCTCTGTGAGTGAGCTCCTTCCAACCCACCCTGCTCAGGCACGGGAGGGGACAATCGGCTCCAGCCCAGGAAAAAGCCTGCTGCTGACACACCCAACCATGGGCCTGCAGCCTTGGCTAAAAGGATGGCTCCTGTGGAACGGTGTGGGAAGCAGCAGAGGATGAGAGGAGTTTCTGCCTTCCAATCCTCCATGGCTTCATTTGGAAACGTGAGGAAGGAGCCTCCTGCAGGCAGGTTCACTGAGCATATGCAGACCAAAACCACCAGGATCTCCTCTCCACCCCTGCCCAGAGCACCTCTGCAGGTGCTTTTCATGTGCTGCACTTCTTCATCAGGTACTTCCCAGCTGAAAAGCAGTTGCCACCGGGGTGGGGACACATGGTGGGGCAACCAAACAGCGCCAGCAGCATCCCACACAGGGCAGATGCTGCCAACCTGAAGCCTGATATTCTACACAAAGGAGTCCAGAGATGATGTTCCACCCCCAGCTCCCTGACAACCCCACAGGAGGCACTCCAGGCTGGTGGGACACAATGTGTGGGTGCCAGACATGTATCACCAGCTGTGGCCAACAGATCCAGACAGGTGATCCTGCTTCTCTGCTCTGTTCTGGTGGCACCTCCTGCACCCAGCACTGCGGCTCCCAGCACAAGGACACAGGTCTGTTGGAGCAGTTCCAGAGGAGGCCATGAAGGTGATCAGAGGGCTGGAGACCCTCCCTTGTGGGGACAGGATGGGAGAGTTGAGGCTGTTGAGGCTGGAGAAGAGAAGGCTCCAGGGAGACCTTAGAGCAGCCTTCCAGTACCCGAAGGGGCTGCAGGAGAGCTGGAGAGGGACTTGTGACAGGGGCTGGGAGGGACGGAAGGAGGGGGATGGAGTGAAACTGGAGCAGGGCAGATTTAGACTGGAGAGCAGGAAGAAATTCTTTAGAGTGAGGGCGGTGAGACACTGGCACAGGTTGCCCAGGAGTTGTAGACACATCACCCCTGGAAGCACTTAAAGCCCAGGCTGGATGAGGCTAACCTGGGGCTGGTGGGAGGTGTCCCTGCCCGAGCAGGGCATTGGCACTGGATAATCTTTAAGGTCCCTTCCAGCCCAAACCATTCTCTCAACCTCTGAACAAGCAGTCCTCAGTGCCACAGCCCCCAGACATCACCAGAAACCCTACAGAAAGCTTGGGGGTGGCTGGGTAGAGCTGGAGAGTTAAACACCAGGGAAACAGGAAAATGAGGCCAGCTTAACTCTGAGCCTTCACACCATCTGACCATTAATTTTTCCTCTTTTTTTTTTTTTTTGGAAGGAAGTTTCAGACGTGGCCTTCAAAGCAGTCTGAAGCTATTAGTAACGCAAGGTGAAAGAGAGAGTAAATCCAGGGACACAATACAAACCCAAGCAGCTGAAAGGCCTCAATTAGGCTGAAAGGAGTTATCTGGTATTTAAATAATTATTAGATTGAAGGAATAATCACAGGTCTGAGCCTATTTTTTTTTCCCCCCACTGTCATCCTAATGGAGGCTATAATATTATTATTCAAATGCCCATGATTCTCATTGAGGGATTGGTGGGGGGGGAAGAAAAAAAGGGCTCATTTAATCTCCATGTGACAGGGCTTCAGGAGGTCTGATTAGTCATTTCTCTCCCTTCAGCTGTCCATCACTCATGGGCACCATGGTTTGTCATTACTGGCATTTTATGCACACACAGAGGCAATAAATAATGAAGAAAAAAAAAAAGAGAGGGGGATGGGGGGGAAGGAACATTAGAAGCAAAAGCAAACAAGAGAATCTCATGTGGAAAAGTGATGGCTCCAAGGGGCAGTTCTGCTGTCCCCAGCACTGCAGCTGCCTCTGTCTCCTGCTGCTGCAATGCTCTGCAAGTGTTGGCAGCAGCAGGACGAGAGCAGTGGTTTGGAGCTGGAGCAGGGAGATTTAGGTTGGACATTAGGAGGAAGTTCTGCACCATGAGGCTGGTGGAACACTGGCACAGGCTGCCCAGAGAGGGGGTGGAAGCTCCATCCCTGGAAACATTCAAGGTCAGGCTTGATGTGGCCCCGAGCAACCTAACCTAGGTAAAGATGTCCTTGCTGACTGCAGGGGGGTGGACAAGATGACCTTTAAGGGTCCCTCCTCGTAACCTGAAGCATTTTATGATTCTAATATCTGTTCTTTCTGCTCAGGGCTGGTTCCATGAGCAATAATTCATATACAGCCTGCCCCTTTGCCAGCACTGCTCTGTCCACCCCAATCCTCTTGGCTCTGTTGTGTCCTGCTCTCCTGGGACACTCCACCCCTCTGGAGGAGGCAACAACAGCCCTGGCACCTTCAAGACACAGCAAATGCATCTGCACCAGCCTCAGCATCCTCCCCCACCAGCCCCATCCCTGGATCTCAGCACCCAGCTCCAGAGGCTTTTCCCAGCTGTTCCCACATCATTCCCAGCCTAGGGGCCACCAGGCTGCTGGTGGGGGAGCTGAAGGGGGACAGAGCAGCAGACCAAACCCGCTATGGGGTTTCTCCTAAGGGCACAGGGGTCTGGGGAGCTGCCCCACAGAATGAAGCCTCCTGAGCAATGACTGAGCTGGCAGAGACATGATTGCTCTGGGGGCTGGAGGTGGATTCTGCCCTTTTTGCTTTTTATAGTCAAGTAAGATTCATTGCTGTGGGGCCAGGAGCAGGGAGTCAGGCTGGCTGGTGCTGCTACCCTCCCCTGCAGGTCACCAGGCTGTCAGAACCCCCCCGGAATTATCAAAAGGGTCACCAAGAGGTCAGGCTGCACTCCATAAACTAAGACACAAGAACAAACCCTCTGAACGACCTCGCCCTTGCACAGCCTGACCTGCTCCTTGCACTGGCTCCGGATCGCAGCTGCCAGCTGGGATGAGGGAACAGAGCCCAGAGCTGGCCCAGTTCTTTGTAGTGAGAACACAGGGGCTGGGTGTGCATCCCTCCTGGAGCCCACCAGGAATGTCTCTGTGAAGCCTTTCCAGCCATGAAAGCTGCCACAGTGATTTACCTCCTCTAAAGAAGTGATGTCCAGGACGCACTGGTCAGCCGTGGGGGAAGATCTTACAGTCATTAACAGGGCTTGTTTTAATTAGACAAGCTCTGAGCCAAACTGTCTGAATAAAGCATCTCTGAGTTCCAGGATGCTTCCAGTTCAGACCAGAGGTCTGGGGCTTGGCTCTGCCTCCTCACAGAATCACAGAGTGTCAGGGGCTGGGAGGGACCTCCAGAGCTCAGCCAGTCCAACCCCTGCCAGAGCAGCATCTCCTAGAGCAGGTCACACAGGAACACATCCAGGTAGGGTTTGAATATCTCCAGAGGGAGACTGCACAACCTCCCTGGGCAGCCTGTGCCAGGCTCTGTCACCCTCACGGGCAAAAAATTCCTCCTCATGTTTAAATGAAACTTCCTCTGCCTCAGCTCCCACCATTGCCCTTGTGCTGGCACTGGGCAGCACCCAGCAGAGCCTGGCTGCAGCCTCCTGGCACTCACCCTGCACACATTGATACCCATTGCTGAGGTCACCTCTCAGGCTCTGCTCCAAGCTCCCAGCCCCAGCTCCCTCAGGCTCTCCTCCTACCAGAGCTGTTCCATTCCCTTCAGCATCTCTGTGGCTCTCTGCTGGACTCTCTCCAGCAGTTCTGTGTCCCTCTTGAACTGGGGGGCCCAGAACTGGACACAGGACTCCTCCACTCCAGTTCAGCCAGATGAGCCTCGTGCAGCCCAATTTCCCCTTACTCAGCAGAAAGTCTACCAAGTCTCTTCCCTGCTCTCAGCATCTTCACCTCTTTCTCCAACAGAAGCAGCCTTGGCACAGTGGAGCCCTGAGCAGAGGATTTTCCAATTCATTCCGTCCTGTAAGCAGTTGGACTTGATGATCTCAAAGGACTCTTCCAACCTCAACAGTTCTGATTCTGTGAATTCCCAGAGCAGGGTGCTGGGAGCCTCAGCACCCTCACCCAGCACTGCACCTAGGAAACCAGGATGCAACAACACCAGTTTTAAGCCCAGGTTTCCTGCCACAGCCAGCTCAGCCATTTGCTCCAGAGTCTGACACCAACTGAAGCTACCAGCAGCTTGCTGTGAAGCAATCAGGGCAATAAAACAAAGCAAGAAGGAGGCTACCAGCACCTTCTGCTTGTTACTTTGGAGCGTTTTGACTCTAAGGACAAAAAGCCCNGCATGGCAGGGGAGTTGGAGCTGGATGGTCCTTGTGGTCCCTTTCAGCCCTGACTGATTCTAGGATTCTATGAAAAACAAGCTGCAAATCACCAGAGAGGAGCCTGGCAGCAGGTGCTGAGGTTTCTGAACTTCAGGGGTGATGAACACTAAGGTGTTACAACCTCTGCAAGAGTGAACCCTTTGGGTTTCAGGCATAAAACAGTTTTATGCCCCTCCAGCCTCTGTTGTCCCTTGGCTCTGCCTGTCCCCAGCTCCCCGGGGCTGTGCTGGCAGCCCCAGGCAGGACCCACGCCAGGGGCAGCCTCTCCACTTCCCCGGAGCTGCTTATTCACAGGGCTGGCATTTCACAGCTTTCTGAGAAAGAGTAAAGAGGGCAAGATACAGCATTGTGATTATTGCTTCCTCCAGCCTGGGACAAGGAAGAGGAGGGGAGGAACGAGAGGCATTTCCCTGATAACAAACACAACTGCATGCAGCAGGCACAGAACTTGCTCATATTGTCCAGACTTCAGATGTTGTTTGTACAACACATACCAGATGAGCCACTCCTGCCCCCCCATCTGCCTCCAGCTCACACACCCCAATAGCTCTGGGTAAGGAGGAGCAGAAAATCCCAGGTAAGCTGGAAGCTCCAGCTCTGTGTTCTGGGGAGTGCCCTGCAGCACCCTGGCCTGACCCTGCACTGCTCCTGGCTCTGTCCCAGGCTTGCTGAGTAAACTCTGGTTGGTCCACTTGTGAAATGGGGATAGTGCCCCATGGAGACTCCCCTTTGCAAGGAGCCAGGGCAAGGCAAGGTGATTGGTACAAGCTCCTGCTGGGGAGATTCTGACTGGCATCCAGAAGAAACTTTGTCACTGTGAGGACAATGAGACGTTGGAATCACCTCCCAAGGGCAGTGGATTCCCCGGTGCTGGGCAGTTTTCAGACTCAGCCTGCCAGGCTGCTGGGCCAGCTCATTTCAACTCCACTATCACCCAGAGAGCTTGGCCCAGGTGGTCCTTGGGGTCCCTTCCAACCTGGCATTCTGGGATTCAGTTGATGGAAAACTTGAAAGGGATCTACCAGACATAAAGGGCTAGAATAAAACACGTGTGAGGGAGCAGTTTAGAGCTGCTTGGTGTGCTTCTGATGGTGAGCTCTTTGATCAGAGAGAGCAGGGCTGCTCTGCCCTGACAGCAGTGACAAACAAGCTCAGCCACAGCTCCCTCTGACCATGCCTGTGCCACAGCAAGGAGGCTTCTCCTCAGCACAGACCAAACCATCACCATCTCCAAGGGAGCTCAGGACTCCTCTGGCAAATCTAAAGCAGGACAACAGCTGTGGCTTACAGCCAGCTGTGCACTGCAGCTGGAGACATTTAACCCCCCCAGCCCCAAAAGACATCCAGCAAGATTCATAAGCACCCTAGGACACCTAGGGTCAGGAACTGGACACCTTTTCCTTTCCCGGTGCTGATACTTGACACCTGCTAGCTGAGCAACCACAGCTGGCAGCTATTGAGCTTCAGCTCACTGCTGTGAAATCGCTCAGGAACTGCCTTGCAGGGAGAGAGGTGCTGGGAAAAGGACTTCACTCGCCAGGTGGTCCCCAGGGACAGACCCCAGGCTGGTGACAGCACCGTGCACTGGAGCATGGAGAAGACCAGACACTGATTTCCCCTTGAAGTATGAGGCCGAGGGAAATCTTAGCACTTCTTAAGTTTCAGAGCTGGTTTGTTCAGGTCCTGGGAAGGCTCAGTGTCATCTGAACCTGTGTAAACAAGGCGCTGGCTTTGGGTGACATTAAATCATCAAAGTCTCTGGCTGGGAAGTTGTGCCTCTCTAATCCAGTCCCCTGCTGCCAGGGCCAGCTCAAATCATCAGTCAGGAGAAGTTTCTCTAAGCTGTCCTCGAGGACCTCCAGGCACAGAGCCCCCAGCCCCTGCAGGCAGTCTGGGTCAGCCTGTTCCTCACAAGTGCTGCTTCTGCTTTCTTCCCCAGTTGGTCTGAGGTTCATCCCCCACCCCCTCCACACTGCACCTGAATGCCCTCTGATTATTCATGGACTTCACTCCTGACAAAACCGAATTTAAGGGATGGTGACCTTAGGTGCAAGCTGATTAAACGATTAAATGGTTTGCCCAAGGCTAGTCAAAAGGTCCCCGTGGCCAAGGCAGGAGTTTTATCTCCCCAGCTTCAGCCCAGCTCTCTCCCCAGGTGACATCCAGCTGCAGTTTATTACAAGAGAATATTACAGAGCAGCACGAGGGAAGATCAGAGAGGGGCACTGAGCTGGAGGAGAAAAGGCAGCAGCAGCTTCTCCTGGCTGCACTCCAAGTGCACCACAGGCAAGTGCAGTGCTTCAGCTCCGAATTAAAGGGGTCCCCAGCCACTGCATTACAGCCATCCTTGGGTGTGCCAGGCCCACTCAGCCAGCAGGGTCTGCTACCCCCAACCCTCCCCAGGCAGGCAGAGGAACTTGCACAGAGGCCACCAGGCTGTTACCTAAGCAAACCTGGAAATGGGCTTGGTGAAAGCAGCTCCTGAGCTGCTGCGTCCCAACCGCAGCCACAGAGCACACTCAGCAGCAGAGCTCTGGGCACAGTCAGGGATGCTTCCCCGGGCAGAGAACCACAGAAACACAGCCAGGTGGGCTTGGAATGGACCTCTGGAGACCATCCAGTCCAACTCCCTGCTCCAGCAGGGCACCCACAGCAGCTTGACAAGGGTCACACTGGCCAGGGCGGGTCGGAAGCTCTGCAGAGAGGGAGACCACAACCTCTCTGGGCAGACTTCATTATTTCCTTAAGTTCAAGGGAATCTTCTTGGCTTCAGTTTGTGCCCACTGCCTGTTGTCCTGTCACTGGGCACCACTGAAAAGAGCCCAGCCCCATCCTTATGACCTCCACCCTTCAGATGTTCCTGTGCATTTGAGGGGTGTTTGCTGGTGATGCTGCTCCACACCACTGCAGAGCAGGAGTGTTCAGATCATGAGCAACATCCACCCAGTCAAGCCCACACCACCACAACCCATCATGCTGCCCATCCCTGTGCCCCAAACTGAGCCCACACCACCACAGCTCATCATGCTGCCCATCCCTGTGCCCCAAACTGAGCCCACACCACCACAGCCCACCATCCTCCCCGCCCCCGCGCCCCAACCAGAGCCCACACCACCACGGACAACCCTCTCGGGGGCCGCCGTGCCCTTAAGAGANGCCCATCATGCTGCCCATCCCTGTGCCCCAAACTGAGCCCACACCACCACAGCTCATCATGCTGCCCATCCCTGTGCCCCAAACTGAGCCCACACCACCACAGGCCACCCACTACTGTGCTTTCTCACCACCACACTGGGAGGGCAGGGGTGGTACAGCACCAAACTGGGGCGGGAGGCACTGGGATGAGCACAGAGGAACACACAAAGTTCATTCCTGGTAGGTGCCCACCTCTGGCTTCCTGCTTGGCTCTACGTTGCAGCTGCTGGTGCCAACGCTGGCATCACCATGGCAGACGTGGCAGAAATCATCAGCCAGGCACTGCCATGGGATCAGGAGGAGCTTGGGCAGGCAGAAGAACAACTGACAAAGCCCTTAAATGACCATCAGAACAGGCTGCTGCAGGAGAGCAGCACAGCCCTGAAGGACTCTCCAGGGAGCATTACCCTGCCCTCCTCAGCCCTGCTGTGGTGCCTGGGACTGCAATCAACACCAGCCTGAACTGCCACACTGCTCCTGTCCCCCTCACAGCCTCTTCACCCGTGGCTATCTGCCCTGTGAAGTGCAGCACTGAGGTCCTTGATGCAGCTTCTGAAAGCATTCTGAGGTGCCTGGAGCCTGGGGAATGCAAAGCATCTCCATTCCCTGCCCAGGCTGCTTCAGCAGCACAAGCAACCACCAGCTCTGGCAGCAGTGTAGGCAGCAGCTGGATGCTGGCAGGATCCCAGCAGGTCCTGGGCACCAGTGCCATGGGGGGCTTCCAGTGTCCCCAGACTTGTGTCCTGAGCTCCAGCCAAGAATTCTGAAGCTTGGAGCCATCTCACCTCAATCTAACAAGCAGATGAGCATCACAGAATTGCTTCAGCTGAAAAAGACCTCCAAGATCATCAGGTCCAACCATCAGCCCAACATCACCATGGCTAAACCATGTCCCTAAGTGCCATGTTCACAATTTCCTGAACACCTCCACAGATGGGGACTCCACCACCTCCCTGGGCAGCCTGTGCCAATCCCTGACCACTCTTGCAGGGAAGAAACTCTTCATTATCTCCATCCTAACCCTCCCTTGGCACAATTTCAGGCCATTGCCTCTGATACCTGATACTAGGGAGAAGAGACCAACCCCACCTCACTGCAACCTCCTTTCAGGCAGCTGCAGAGAGCAATGAGCTCTGCCCTCAGCCTCCTTCTCTCCAGGCTGCACACCTCCAGCTCCCTCAGCTGCTCCTCCCCAGCCCTGTTCTCCAGACCCTTCCCCAGCTTTGTTGCCCTTCTCTTTACCTCAGTGTCCTTGGGAGTGAGGGGCCCAAAACTGAACCCAGACATCTCCTCTCCTGTAGTGTTTGGACATCAAAGCCTACTCAAGGAGGTAGCTTCTTCCCACTCATCTGCTCCATGCTCCTCTGCCTTGCTTTTCAATTTCAGAGCTCTGGCAGATCTCTGATTAATTCAAGCCTGTTTAATAACTCTTCTGTTTAGATGAAACAAGCTGTCTTGTTGTCATTATTTTTAACACCAACTCTTGTTCCTTCACTAAGGATCTTTCTGTCATTCACAAACCTCACTCTCTCCAACCAAGCTGATGATAGGATGGAGCAAACATCTGCTTGTGCCCACAGCTGACATCAGCCAGAAGTTGCAGCATGAGGCTGAAAAAAGAAAGTCTGGGCCCCTGGATGGGTGAGAGGTCCTTGAGCTTGTCAAAATCATTACCTACACAAATCCCTGCACAGCTCACTCCAGAGTGGACACCACTGACCATGGGGCCAGCTCCAGACAATGTGGCTGAGAGGAGAGGAGATGCAGGAGCTGCAGCACCCAAGCTCTCCACACACAGTACATCTACAGGAAGGATTTGTAGGTTGGATTGGAATGCTGGACTTGATCCCACAGGTCTTTTCCTACCTTAATGATTCTAAGAAGGAGCAACTCTGCTGTCAGGAGAGACTGAGGCAGTTGGGGCTGTGCAGGATGGAGAGGAGGAGGCTCCCAGGTGACCTTCTGGTCGCCTTGCAGGATCTGAAGGGGGCTACAAGAAAGCTGGGGAGGGACTTTTTAGGTTGTCAGGGAGTGACAGGACTGGGAGGAATGGAACAGAGCTGGAAATGAGGAGAGTCAGACTGGAGGTTAGGAAGAAGTTGTTCAGCATGAGGGTGGTGAGAGCCTGGCAGGGGTTGCCTAGGGAGGTGGTGGAAGCCTCATCCCTGGAGGTGTTTAAGGCCAGGCTGGATGAGGCTGTGGCCAGCCTGATGTAGTGTGAGGTGTCCCTGGGCATGGCAGGGGAGTTGGAGCTGGATGGTCCTTGTGGTCCCTTCTAAGCCTGCCTGATTCTGTGATTCTGTGATTCTACTGCACTTCTGCACCCTGCTGTGGGTGAGGAACATGCCTTAGATAGCCCCAAACTGCTGCCAGCTCTCCCCCAGGCTGTGCCTCCGGTGCAGCAATTGATTGGCAATGGGCAGGTGGGCACAGAGCCCAGCAGCTGCTCACACCACCACAGAGCAGCCTCACCAGCAGCTCTCTCCCCTCCTCTGGCCCTCAGCTCCACTTGCCATCACCTGCTGCCCCATGGTGATCTCATGCCAGAAGGTTCTGAGGCACCACAGTGTGGCTGCTGCCCAGCAGAGCCTCCTGCTCCCTTCTGTCCCCTGCCCCATCCTGGCTGCCACCCCCAAGTGCTGTGCATCAAGAGTAGCAGGCACACATGGACACAAACCCCAGTGGGAATGAGTTGGAGCCTCTCAGCTGTCTCCTGCCCCTCCAAATTTCAAAGCTGCACTTGTCAGGAGAGCAACTGAGTCACTTCCTTCCTATGTCCAGCAGCTCAGACTGGATCCAGCAGTGCCAGGAGAACAATGAATCCTTCACGGACTTGTGAGGCCACATTCCCCAGGAATGCAGCAAGCCTGCCTGCTTGGGAAGCTCCTCACACATCCTCTAACTCCTCAGTGGAAGCTGTCCCACTCTGTCCCACTCCCATCCAAGCACAGCAGTGGTCCCCATCCCTGCCATTGCCACCTCCCAGGGCAGCCCTGGCACACTGCAGAAGCCCAGCACCTGTAACCCACACAGATCCAGCCCATTTCATCACCCCTGGCCAGATGCATCACTGAGGGACTCATGGTTTAAGAACTGGTAATGAGATTATGCCACAAAATCCATGGAGGAGCCAGGAGGCAGAGAAGCTGCAGCTGAGTTTGTTGCAGGACTTCACCAACACTTTGATAAGGAACCTTGGAGCTCATCCAGTGCCAGCCCCTGCCATGGGCAGGGACAGCTCCCACCAGCCCAGCTTGCTCGAGGCCTCATCCAGCCTGCCCTTGGACACCTCCAGGGAGGGGACATCCACAGCCTCCCTGGGCAGCCTGTGCCAGTGTCTCCCCACCCTCACTGGAAGGAATTTCCTCCCCCTCTCCAGGCTCAGTCTCCCTCTCCCAGCTCAAAGCCACTGCCCTCATCCTACCCCAACAAGCCAAGAGACACTGAGTTGTTTATTTCTTCCAAACACCATCCCTGGAAGTCCTTCAAAGAGCCTCTGCTTTTGTTCCTTTCCAAGAAATGTGTTCTAGCACTTCTCAGCTCAGCCCTAGACAAGTTGTGGCCACCTCCAAGTGTAGGCAATTTATGTGGTGGAACCAAGGGAACAGCTTTGCCTGTCGCACGATTTCTGCCTTGAAAAGCAGGCAGGCAAGTCCTTGTGCCAGCACCTTATTGTATCCCAGTGGACAAGCAAGGGGCTCCTGCCTCTTTCTTCCACTGAACCCCTGAGTGCTTGCCCCTGCTCCTTGGTTGCTATGAGATTTTAAAGACAGTCTAAACCTGTTACCACCAAGTGGGCCTTCAGCACAATTCCTGCTGCACAAGGCTCCTCCTCTGCCAGTCCAGCCAAACGCTCACTGTGTCCTGATTAACTCCCTGTGAACTGCAAAGCAAACTTCACAGCTAGGAGAGAAATGTCCTGCAGTGAGCCCTTTGCTGCTGCTTTGTCTCTCAGGCAAACAGAAGGTTTGCTGGGGATGTTTTTCATCCACGCTCTGGGAGAGGATGGATGATGTCCCCACCATGCTGAACTGCTTTGGACACAGCAAGGGGCAGCAGCAAAGGATGCTCTTTGTAGAAGGTTTAGGACAAAGAGCTCTCACTCAAAATCTGGAGTAGCAAGTTAGAAGAGCTTTTCTCCCCTGTAAGAACATAAGCAGCATCTTTGGAAAGCACTCAGCAGACAACAGATCAGCTCAGAAACCTCCAAAGTGACCACAGCCAGCACCTTGCAGCCTGACCACAGCAGCAGCCTCTGCCTTTCTGCTTGCCCTACATCTCCCACAGCCAATGGCTCAAGGGAAGAAGGGATTTGGGCATCTTCCCTCTTACTTCTGCCCTGTCCTCAGCATCAATGTGCAATAAAAACAGCAGAAGAAATGTGTGTGGGGTCTGCAGTGTGGCTGTGTCCATGAACACTGTGCTCGGTGACAGGACAAGGGGCAGTGGGTACAAGCCAGAGCAGAGGAGGTTTCACCTGAACTTGAGGAGAAACTTCTTTGTGTGGGGGTACTGCACCCCTGGAGCAGGCTGGTTGTGGAGTCTCCCTGTATGGAGAGATCCCAACCCCACCTGGCCAAGCTGCTGTGAGTTCCCCAGTTTCAGCTGGGGGATTGGACTGGATGATTTTCACCTCCAGATCAACCTTCCAACCCTCGGTGCCAAGCCAGTGCTGTGCTGTGCACTCTGATAAAGCAGATGTTAGCTACACCCACTCCTCACCAAAGCCCCAGGAGAAGCAAAATGCTTCCAGCCTGCAGAGCCACAGCCAGCTGTCCCCTGAGCCACACAGAATAACCAGCAACAGCTCAGTGAATCTCTGAGCTGGGACCTCACTCTGCTCCTATAGCAGTTAGAGCTTCAACACCCAAACCAGGCTCAGCCTCTTTCAACACCCAGGAGCTGCCATGTTTTATCTTCAGAGAAGATCTGCATTTCACAGCAACCTGTTTCACAGCAAAATGTTCAGCAGAAGAATAATTCAGGTGGTTAGGAACCCACAGGCACCTTTCCCTCCCCACCCCACCTCTTTGCACTTCCATGAAGCATGAAAAGGAAATTCACAGTGTGGGGTGGGCTTTGTTTGTTTGTTTGCTTTGCTTTGTTTAATGCTACAGGCTGTGACATAAACCAGCAAAGGCAGGAAACATGATCATGAGGGCAGTACTCCCTCCTCTGCTCCTGTCACTGCCACTTTTGGGGGACTTGGCAAATGAATGAGTAGAGGAGACAGGCAGCTTGTTTTATGGAGTTGAACTGTAACATCCCTGTTAAGCAGCCAACTCACCATTTCTCTGCTCTGACATCAATAAATCTACCCAGCCAGGGGGAACAGAGCTCTTCACATAGAGTCATAGAACCACAGAATGGCTTAGGTTGGAAGGGACTTCAAAGATCAGCCAGTTCCAACCCCCTGCCATAGGCAGGGACACCTCCCACTAGAACAGGTCACTCAAGGACTCATCCAGCCTGGTGCTAAACACCTCCCTGGGCAACCTGTGCCAGGCTCTCACCATCCTCCCTGCACCCTAACATCCAGTCTCAATCTCCCCTCTGCCAGTCCAAACCCATTCCTCCTCCTCCTGGCATTACCAGACCTTGTCTATAGTCCCTCCCCAGCCCTCCTGTAGGAGGCTTCAGGCCACTCCAAGGTCTCCTGGAAGCTTTCTCCTCTCCAGGCTGCAGAGCCCCAACTCTCTCAGCCTGTTCTCACAGCAGAGCTGCTGCAGCCCTCTCAGCATCTTCCTCTGGACTGGCTCCAACAGTTCCATGTCCTGCTTGTGCTGGGGGCTCCAGAACTGCACACAGGACTGCACAGAGTTCTGGACCAGCTACATGTGAATGCTCCTGTTTGGTTACCTGGGCAAGCCCCCAGCCTGCTGTGGTCTGACACTCAGTGCTGCTTTGGTGATGTTCTCCACGGCCTGGGAACTGGCCCCGTTTCAGTAAGGTGCCTCAGGAGGTTTCCTCCCTGCTGTGAGGCATTCACCTTCATTGCAGCCCCTGCTTTTCACAGCATCACCGAATTGCTTTGCCTGCAAATGACCTCCAAGATCATCAAGTCCAACCACCAACCCAGCAGCACCATGGTCATTACAGCACACCCCAAAGGGTCATGTCCACATACCAATTCCCAGAGCCTCAGCTTCCCATTCCTGGGCTGGGAAACAGCCGCCTGAGGCTGTAAAGAAAACCTTCACAAGGCAGCCCTGAACATCCAGCAGCCAAGAAGCAAATCAAAAGTCAAAGCCTCAGTTTTAAGTACAAATTCCAAAGTCTTGGGAGTTCAAACTCACTTTTTGGAAGTTCTTTCCCAGGCCAACAAGCCAAAGGCACAGACACGGAGGACAACTCCTGCACACCTCCAGGTTTCTGCCCGCGGGTGCTCAGTTTCCTCCATCGCCTCCAGGCACCACGAGGGATCGCTCCCAGCTCCCTCTTACCAGAGACATGAAGCTGCTAGGGAGGCAAAGCCATCAGAAATCTGCCCAAGAGGAATTTGTTCCCAGGCTCGCAGAGCCTGCAAATGCCATGAGGAACTCGTTCCACGCTGAGTCAGGGTCTGCCGGCGGTGGATCCGCTTCCTTCCCGGCACACGTCAGCCCCGGGGGCAGCCCAGCACTGCCCCACAGCTTTCCTGTTTTCCCCTGCGGCTTTCCGAGACTCGGGGCAGGGAAACGGAGCTCCACAGCCTGACACCGAGCTGCTGCGGGAACGAAAGCTGCTGGGCTTTAAGTGCTCCTCAGAGCCAGCCGGCAGCTGAAAGCAAAGGGAGCTGTTTCCTTGAACCTACCCTGCTGCACAGGGAGCGACCCTCTCCCAGGGCTATCGTCCCCCGTCCAACCATCCCCTCCCAGGAAAATGGAGTCAGATTTGCTTGTGCCTCCCGAGGGCTTCCTGCACATCCCAGCGCTTCCAGTGGCGAGCCTCATTACCGAGCCGAGCGGTGGCAGGCAGGATGCACTGGTCCAGCCCGCAGGGAGCCCTTCTGCTCCTCCCAGGGCATCGTGAAGAAGCAGAGGCTGGAGCCACGTTCAGCTCTTCCTGCCTGCACCTGCTTCTCTGGACAAGTCACAGACTCAGAGAATGTTAGGGGTTGGAAGGGATCATCGAGAATCTCGAGTCCAACTCCTGGCAGAGCAGGACCATGCAGGGCAGTCACAGGAACGTGTCCAGGCAGGTCTGGAAAGTCTCCAGAGGAGACTCCACAGCCTCTCTGGGCAGCCTGCCCCCGGGCTCCAGCACCCTCACACCAAAGAAGCCTTTCCTCGTGCTGAGGTGGAACCTCGCTGGGTTCCAGTTTGTGTCTGCTGCCCCTTGCCCTACCACAGGACACCACTGAGAAGAGCCTGAGCCCTTCTTCTTGCCTCCAACCCTTCAGACATTTCTAAACATTGATCAGATCCCCTCTCAGGCTGCTCTTTTCCAGGCTAACCAGCCCCAGATCTCAAACTTTCCTCCTCAGACAGATGCTGCAGCCCTAAAATCCTCTGCTCGCAAGATTTGTGCTGCTGAGACTGTTCCCGCGGAGGCTTCTGCTAGAGCACACCACCTTAGGTGGCACCAGCACCCACCCAGCCCAGCAGAGGCTGACCCAACACCCACTCACCCTGCAGCAGGCTCAGCCTCGGCGGTGCTCAGGAAGGAACCAGCCCTTCCCGTCCGGCTGCCAGCTGCGAGGCGCTGGGATTGGGCTCCGGCCCCGAACCCGAGCTCCGAGCCCAGCACTGAGCGCCCTCCTGACGGCAACAGCCCCGGGGCAGCCGACACCTGTGTTAATGAGCCCGGCGAGAGGAGCAGCCGGGCAGGGGGAGGCAGGGGGAGGTGAGAGGTCAGGGCAATATTTACTCAGACGTCACCTTTCACTTTTATAAAGCAGGGAAGCGGTGCAGGAAAAGGGCTGCGAGGGACGTTCCTGCCTAGGAAGCTGCTGTCACACCAAGCACAACAGCAGCTGGCTCTGGAGCACCAGGAGCTCATCCGTCCCAGCCTCAGACCCCCAAAACCATGTGGGGCTGGTGCTGGGCTCTGGGCTCTTCTCCACTTTTTTGCCATCAGCCCCATCAGAGGGGCAGAGGAAATGGCTGGGGTAGGCAGGAGCTCTGCAGAGCAAAGACTCAGCTCTGTGCTTCAGGAGGCAGGCAGGAGCCCACCGCAGAACGGGGCTGCCCCTCTGGCACTGTGCTCTGAGGACCTGGGACGTGGTCTGTTTGCTGTATGGTGGTAGGTTAATGAGTGGGCTCGATGGTCTTAAAGGTCTTTTCCAACCAAAGTGATGCTGTGAATCTACATTAAAGGAACCTGCAGAGAAAAGGCACATGGTGAAGGGAGCTGAGATAAACTCATCAGCTGGGCAATGAAATTTCCCCAGTGGAGCCATTTCTGGGCAGAGCCATCTCCTTGGCCAGCTGGTGGGGCCGTGCCAAGTGTGTCTCCCTGTTGGGAGCTTTGTCAGTGCAGTAGGTAGGGCTGGTCCTGGGGCAGAGGCAGTGCTGGGCAGGGCTGGTTCTGGTCTCAGGGCAGGATCATTACTAGGTAAGGCTGGTCCTGGGGCAGGATTGGTCCCAGTGCCAGGTAGGGAGAGCAGCAGAGCCTGGCACAACAGGTGTCCTGGCTCAGGGGGCACTCCCAGGCTCACTATCACTCTGCCTTTTGAGATGATCTGCACTTTTTTTTTTTTCCCTAACATGACTCTGATGCCTTTTATCTCCTGCTCTGAATGCAATTTTATCCCAGGCAAAGCAGGATTAAATTTTCATAATACAATACACTTATCTCTTTTCCTTGCCCCCCATCCCCCCAGGTCGATTTCACCCAAACAGAAGCAGCGATTACACCAGAAACATGAGATGGGCTCCATCCAATAGCACAGGGGAGGGCACCTCATTCCCAGCACTCTGCTCGTGGCAGCCCAGCAGCCAGCATCCCAGGACCCAGCCTCAGGCTGACAGCATCTCTGTGAGCCTCCCGAATGTACAGATGGATGAGGACTCAGCCCCCAGGCCCAGCAGAGAGTGCACAGCAGCTCAGGGCATCACTGACATAGTTGCACTCGTGTTAGGTTAACTTGGTGCTCTCTCAGTGAGTCCTGCTGCAGCCTCATCCTCTCCCTGGCAGCTCCCAGCTCTTTGGCTTGGACCACAGCAGGCAGATCTGACACAAGCCAAGCTCGGGAGCAAGGACAGGCAGTCCCAACCAACCTGTCTCAGCTGGGGATGTCTCAACAGCATCAAAATCCTCCTTCAAGTCCCTCACTCAGACTCACAGATTGCATCGAGTGGGAAGGGACCCTCAAAGGCAACCTCTTCCAGTATTTCACCATCCTTGTTGTGCAGAACTTCCTCCTAATGTCCAACCTAAACCCACCCCACCTCCAATCCATGGCCCCTCGTCCTACCCCTACAAGCCCTTCTGAACAGTCCCTCCCCAGCCTCCCTGTAGGTCCCCTTCAGATACTGAAATGTAGCTCTAAGGTCTCCCCGGAACCTTCACATCTCCAGGCTGAAGAGATCTGTGTTGAGTCAAGCTCTGAGTCAGCCTCCCAGCCCCTTGTACTCCATCCTCACCCTGCAGCCGTAGGCTGTAGCTCAGCTCAGCTGTGCCAGTTGCTGCCTTTATGTTCATTTTACAGCTGGGCTCCACCAGCCTGATCCGGAGGATCCCCTCTAGTGGGACGAGGAGGAATTTCAACCCGCGTCCCACTCCCATCTCCTTCCCAGCTCTCTCTGCCCAGGGTGGGCGGTGGGCTGCAGCAAGGAGCCGGCTCACGGAATGCCAATCCCCCCCCATTCTGCCAGAGCTATTTGGGATGAAGACAAAACCAGGCTGGAAAAGCAGATGCTGGGGAGGCGGTGCAGACAGGAGGAGTGGAGGAGGGAGGAAGAAGACAGCAGACATCAAGGATAAATCCCCTTCAGCAAACAGGGGGATGACTTCCACCAGCCAAGCATCTACCGCTGACCATAACCTGCCAGGACCGCGTCGCCTCAGGGTGCGGGAAGCGGCTGGAGGCAAGGTGGGCACCGGTGCTGGTTGGCACAGCAGCACGTGTGGATCCAGCTCGAGGTACCCAGCAGGTGTACTCCCAGCCCATCTCCCTTGCTGGCATCAACCACCCAGCGAATTTCTATCTTCACTGCAGAGAAATAATCCAAAGGCAGGCCCCGGTGGTCACCCCTGCTGCCCAGGGACAACTCCCTGCCCTCAATTCTGCTTTTGTTCTGCTTTGCTTTTCATCCTAGAGGCTCCCTCTGCACCACTTTTGCAGACAAAGAGCTCCTGGCCTCCTCAGACCAAAAGCCCTTCCAGCCTCACTCAGCAGAGCTGTGCCCTCACCCCACTCTGTGCCCCATGGGGGAGGGTGGGCACCCCATTAGAGCAGCTAAGGGATGCTCTTGGTGACAGACACGCAGAAGGTCCAGCCAGTGGAGTTCCTGGCTCAGCCCTGGGTAGAACTTGGTACCAGCTTTTACCCACCCTGAGCTCCCCCTTGCCCTCCCCTTTGCTGTTGTGGTGGTGGCCTCCTAGCCAAGCTGGTTAAGAGATTAACACTCTAAAAACCACATTTACTCTAATTAGCCATGAAATCTTTGTAACTAAGTGAAAAAATGTTTCCCTTGAGGGATTTTTGTCCATTCATCACTGTTTGAATTGCCAAGGAAAGGCGAGGGGGGGGTGTGGGTGTAAAAAAATAGAGAAAAGAGTGGGGAAGAGAGAAAAAAAAAACCCAACCCTCAGATCTAATGAATTAATAGCAGGATGCCCTGGGGGGCTGCGGGCTCCTACCAAACACGGGCACCTCCGAAGGGGCTTTTCACAGGCTGGGAATCATTTGGAGTTAGCAGACTGCAACACAATGCTCTGCTCCCTGCCCCGGCGGCACAGCCTGGCCAGGACACTGCTCTCCTGCCTTCCTTCCTTCCCTTCCACCGCGATGGACAGGCAGATGCTGTGCCCAGCTGCATGCACAGACAGCTCTGAGGTGGGAGGGGGCAGAGCTTTGCTGGCAGCACAGTCAATGCCCCCCCTTCCCCTAGCTATCATTTCACTAGGAAAAACATTCCAGTAAGAGTTATTACCACATACCAGAGAGTCATAGAACGGTTTGGGTTGGAAGGGATCTTAGACATCATCCACTTCGACCTCTCTGCCATGGGCAGGGACACTTCTCACGGAGATTCAGCTGCTCAAGGACTTGCAGACCTCCAGGGAGAGGGCATCCATGATCTCTCTGGGCAATCTGTTCCAGAGTGTCACCATCCTGGTACTGCACCAGGACACATAGGGTGGCTACCAGGAGGATGCAGACTCCCTTTCAGAAGGAGTCCCATGGAAAAGACACGGAAAATGGGATGATGGGGGACAAGTTATTCCCACTGGAATACAGAAGAAAAAATTTCCCCATGAGAACAGTCAGAGATTGGAATCATCTCCCAAAGGCAGCAGTGGAGTCCCCTGCACTGGGCAGTTTTCAGACTCAGCCTGCCAGGCTGCTGAGCCAGCTCATTTCAACTGTGCTATCCCCTAGAAAGGTTGGCCCAGATGGTCCTTGGGGTCCCTTCCAACCTGGCATTCTGTGGTAGGTGGGAGGAAAGGGGTAGGGGCAGAGAATCTTGCCACAACTTAGGGCTATAAATATTTCATAGGGCTGGAATAAGAACGATTATATTCCTGCCAGCACTTTTCTTGTGTATTTTAAATGTGTCACCGCCTTCTACTTTCTCCCTCGTTTGTGTTTCTTGTAACAGGCCCATGAAATAAAGATTAGCTGAATAATCAAGAGTGTTTAGAAATGTGAAGGGGCCTGTCTCAGGAGCACTGCACACTCAGGTTCATCTCTCTCTTTTTTTTTTTTTTTATTACTATTTTTTTCCCCTTCTTTTTAAGGATGCCAAACACAGACGAGGGAGAGCAATTTTCAGCTGGGCTGGAAGCGAGCGTGCAGGGACGAGGCAAGCAGAGAGCACACACTTTCCCCATCAAAAATGACAGCCCCAACACCATGTGCATGAGGGGGCACACACACATCTCCCCCCTCCCATTACATATTTATTGTTCAAACTGCAGAGGGGCCAATTAAAACAGTTTGATTGCTGCCACGTTCAAACAGAGGTGTAGACACGCAGAGAAGCAGGATGAGAGAAGCAGGTGGACGTTCTCCTGCTGCAAGACAGCAGGGTCTGCTCCTCTGAGAGCCACCAAACCTGCCTCAGCTCAACAAAAGTGCCTCTGACACTCTGCTGCTGCAAGACAGCAGGGTCTGCTCCTCTGAGAGCCACCAAACCTGCCTCAGCTCAACAAAGCTACCTCTGACACTCTGCTGCTGCAAGACAGCAGGGTCTGCTCCTCTGAGAGCCACCAAACCTGCCTCAGCTCAACAAAGGAGCCTCCAAGAGCCTGGCTCCCACAGGAAGGCATCACACTGGCACCAGACAGCAAACAGCTCTCTGCCTTAAGCCCTCCTGCCCCATGCAGTACCTCCAGTAGCTTTTGCTTTCTCTCTCAGTTCAGCTCAACTCAAGAGCCCCTCAAGATCATCCAGCCTGAGCCTCGACCCAGCACTGCAAGATCACCACCAGACCATGTCCCTAAGCACCTGGTCCACATGTTTAAACATCTGCAGGGATGGTGACTCCACTGCTGGCCTGGGCAGACCATTCCAGTGTTTGGTAACCCTTCCTCCTCACAGAAGCTGCCTACAGCAGGAGACAGTTCTGCACCCACATCTGCCCAAGCTTTTGGGCAATTATTCCAGGGCACATTCTAGACTCCCCTGTTTAGCTGCAACAGGAGTTCCTGAAGTAAGTTCTGGGAAGCCCTGCAGCATAGTTAAATCAGAGGTCTCAGGAAGATACTGCAAATCACATTTCCTGAGCTACCACAGGGTCTGCCCAGCAAACTGCTCCAAATGTCATTTCCATTTAGCTGCTTTGCAAGCCAATTTGTCACATACTAATGCAATTTGCTGAAGAGAGTTAAAGAGCACAGGGCAGTAGCAACCATCTCTTCTCCAGGTTCCCACAACCAGCCTGGGTCTGCCTTCTCCCAGCTCCCACAACCAGTCTGGGTCTGCCTTCTCCCAGCTCCCACAACCAGCCTGGGTCTGCCTTCTCCCCAGCTCTCACAACCAGCCTGGGTCTGCCTTCTCCCCAGCTCCCACAACCAGCCTGGGTCTGCCTTCTCCCAGCTCCCACAACCAGTCTGGGTCTGCCTTCTCCCCAGCTCCCACAACCAGTCTGGGTCTGCCTTCTCCCAGCTCCCACAACCAGCCTGGGTCTGCCTTCCCCCCAGCTCCCACAACCAGCCTGGGTCTGCCTTCTCCCAGCTCCCACAACCAGCCTGGGTCTGCCTTCTCCCAGCTCCCACAACCAGTCTGGGTCTGCCTTCCCCCCAGCTCCCACAACCAGTCTGGGTCTGCCTTCTCCCAGCTCCCACAACCAGCCTGGGTCTGCCTTCTCCCCAGCTCTCACAACCAGCCTGGGTCTGCCTTCTCCCCAGCTCCCACAACCAGCCTGGGTCTGCCTTCTCCCAGCTCCCACAACCAGCCTGGGTCTGCCTTCTCCCCAACAGGAGTTGCCTCCTGCAGAGAGCCAAGAGAAGCTCAGGGTTGACACAAAAGCAAGCCCAAGCACCAGGAGAAGCTGTTCCTATAGCAGATCTCCTGCAGCATCTGCTACCTGCTTTCACTGAACAAACTTGTTCCAAGCTGGGGGGGGGGGCAACTCCATGATTAATTACATCAAACAACAATATAAAAGACAATGAGGAGTAATTTGGGCTGCTTTATCTTCTTGCAACAAGCACCATGGAGATGGAAGAGTTGAGTGAGATGAGTGGTTTGCTAGATAAGCCATTTCAGAACAGCAGTAGTATGCTCACTTCTTCAATCAAAGCTGTTTTATCTGGTCCCCTGCACCACCCCAAAATATCACATTTATGCTTTGAGGCCCCTCAAAGTGACAACAAATGGCAAAAGGACAGCAATAAAGAAGAGAGGGGAAAAAATAGATCCCATTTTAAAGGATCTAACACCTTGGCGTTAAAGGAAAAAAGCTCAACATCTGTTCTGAAGGCAGCACAGATTTCTTCCGAGGCATCTGTCTTTCAGCTGTAAAGTAGGTCATTTGGTTTAACTTTTAGACACCCTATCAATGAAGCCTTCCAGAGCAAGAGAGACCAGACCAGCTCCCCGGGTCAGCTGTGACCCATTAGGCGCATTGGAGCCACCAGGGAAGCATCAAGTGCTGAGCGGATGGGAGGGAGAAGGCTGTCGGCAGTGGCTTTCCACAGCGTGCTCCGCTGCTAACTTCACACTGCCTCACCCCCAAGCCAGTATCTTGAACCGCAGGTCACTGCTGTACAGGTTTTTTCCCCTCCACCACTTACTATGCACCTCACTTAATATTAACCTATTGACTTTCTGATACCCCTTGGAACACAGATTAATTGAACATCATTCACTTCACCTCCAGGAACGTGCAAAGTATTGGCCATGGCTTGAATAGAGACAAAGCCTGACTGTGCCAGGTTAAACGGAGGTCACACTAAGAGAGGACAGTGTGGTCCTTTCGCCCAGCAGCTTTTGGATGGGATCAGCAACCCATCCAAAGAGCCATGGGGCTGGACGAGCCCTGGAGCTTCGCAGAGAAGTGAGGATTTTCATGATAGAGCATTTCTCCTGTCACCACCTCCCCTAAGGGTCTTGGGGGGATTTAGAGAAGTTCTAACAGGGATTTTTTTTTTTTCCTCATAGGGATGCTTTCCGAAAGGCTCTTTGCCAGCACTAACTTTTGACGGCAATGAGTTTATTCTGGTGCATCGGCAGCTCCAGACCGCGGATCGTGCGGCAGAACTAACGAGAAGATACATCCGTGGGTAACGGGAAACGGAGCGGGGAAGGCACCGAGGTGGAGGAGGAAGATGGGCATGACTGGGCACTCCAATGGCATCCCTGGTGCCCTCCGGGCAGCACCCTGGTGCCGCTCCCGGGCGGGTTCCTCGGGCACCGCGGCGGCAGTGTCGGTACCACCGAGCACCGCCCGCGGTCTGCAGTCCCTGGTGCCACCCGTCTGCAGCGACCGCGGGGAGACGAACCCAGATCTTCTCCCTGCGCCCTCCCACCGGGAACACCGTGCCGATAGGGATGCCCGGGGGAGCCCGAGCGCCAGCCATGGGGATGTCCCGTACCCCGCGGGGACGTCTCGTACCCTCGGGAGATGCCCCGTAACCCCAGGGATGCCCGCGGGCAGGAGCCTCTCGCCAGCCCCAGGCACTCACCAGCCCTCGCCGCTCCGGTGCCGCCCGTCTCCTCGGGTGCCGGCTCACGGCGGGGGGATCCAGCCGGCTCCCGACACCATGGAGAGCCGGAGCCGGGCTCCCGTTACTCCTCCGCCTCCCGCGTTTCAGCTCCGCCAGTCCCTCATCTCTGCGCAGCCCGAGTACGGTGGCGAGCCCCGGCTCCCCTCCGCCTTTCCCGGCATCCGCCCGCCGCCGAGCCCGGGCGCGCTCCCGCGTCCCCGCCGAGCCCCGAGCCCGGGCGCGCTCCCGGCTCCGCTCCCCGCCCCCGCGCCGCCCCCACTCTTTGCCGTTAACCCTTCGCCAGCCTCGGCGCCGGGCAGCGAGGATAACGATGCGGGGAGCCCAGCAACCGCATCCACTGCCCCCCGGCACCGGAACAGAGCTCACCCTGAACGTGTCCGCATCCCCGGCACCGGCACATCTGGAGCGCGACCGAGCTGCTCCCACATCGCCCGGCAGCTCTGGGATGAGGGGCAGCGGAGGCTGCCGGTGTCTGTTCCCAGTTCCCACCCCCGGTACACTCCTTCTCGCAGTTCTGGTGCAGAGAGCGATGCCTGAACCGTTTTGGCTGGGAAAGACCCTTCAGGTCACTCAGAACAGCCATCAGCCGGCCAGGTCCCTCGGCACCGCAGCTCTGCCTCTTAAACATCTCCAGGGACCGGGACTCCACCACCTCCCTGGGCAGCCTGCTCCAATGTCTGACTGCTCTTCCAGTCAAGAGTTCTTCCCAATTTCCAGCCCAAACCTCCCCCAGTTCAACTTGAGGCCATTGCCTCTCATTCTATCAATTGTTCCACGGGAGAAGAATCCACCCCCTGAGCTGTCTGCAACCTCCCTTTCTCCAGACTAAACAACCCCAGGTGCCTCAGCTGCTCTTCACAAGGCCTGTTCTCCAGACCCTTGACCAGCTTTGCTCCTCAGTTTCCCCACCTATGGAACATCTCTCTCCCAAGCCACCTCTAGCACAGCAAAAGCTTTAGCTGTGCTGCAAAGCCATCGACCCTCACACAGCTACAAGGATGATGGACTGAGACACCTGAGGAAGGAAGGCTGCGAGACCTGGGGCCATCTAGTCTAGAGAAGAAAAAAAGCTGCAAGGGGATCTGATCGATGTCTAGAAATACCTGAAGGGTGGGGGGCAAGAAGAAGGGGTCAGGCTCTTTTCTGTGGTGTCCTGTGGTGGGGCAAGGGGCAACAGACACAAACTGGACCCCAGGAGGTTACACCTCAACACGAGGAAAGACTTTGGTGTGAGGGTGCTGGAGCCCTGGAGCAGGCTGCCCAGAGAAGCTGTGGAGTCTCCTTCTCCCCTGCTGTTTAGTGATTCTGATTCTGTGATCTCATGGAGGGGCAGACCTGACAGTGTTTGGTGTGTGTCAGCAGGATCCCGCAGCAGTGAGTTTTTCTGGGGGAAAGATTCAATCCAATCTGCGTAAGTTTTGCTGGCTGCCCCATCACAACGTCCAGGAGGCCTCTGTGCAGGTTCCAGCTGGGAATGCCTTCATATCCCACCCTTCAGGTCCGCATCCTGGGAGGGCTGCAAAGCAGACCCAGCTCTGCCCCTTTCTGGGGAGAAAACGACAAGTCAGCTTGCCTGGCCCCGGCCCCATCCCCACCACATTCCCCAGCCTCCAGGAAAGCATTTCCTTGCCAACAGCGCCTTCGTGATCATCCGCGAAGCGCGGCTGAACCCCCCCACACATCACAGCCAAGCACCCACCCCTGAGAAGGGTCCCCTCGAGTTCACTGGCAGCTCCAGCGCCGCAGATCTGACATCCTGGGAAGAGGCACAGGTTGCAGCTGTTCAGCTCAGGAGAGGAAACAGAAGATACTCAGTGGATGGCAGCATTGGTTCCTCAGCCAGCTCCTCTCTCACTGTTCCATCCCTAACGCAGTGACTGCATCACATGCCCAAAGCCACCAGCACCAAATCCTATCACAAACCATCCCTGGGCACCTAACACAGTTCCTGCTCTGCAGAGAGCCCTGCAAGGCAGGTTGGAGGTGTCCACAATCACTTCTCTCTTTGCAGGACCCTCCCCATCCTGTCTCCTATTTATTATTCATCATGGTCAATTCTTTTCCTCTACAGAGAGGCTGGATCAAGCTCAGTGAGTTCTGCTGGGGAGCAGCTTGCACAGAGGCTCTGTGTGTGTGCGTATGAGCAAAGGGCTGCTCCAGCATGTGGGGAGAAAAGCAAACCAGGTGAGGTAACCAACCAGGACAAAGGGTGGTAACAGGCACAAATCTGAACACCTCAAGTTCCACCTAAGCATGAGGAATAACTTCTTTAATTTAAGGGTGCTGGAGCACTGGAGAAGGCTGCCCAGAGATGTGGAGGAGTCTCCATCTCTGGAGACATTCAAAACCCACCTGGATGTGCTCCTGTGTGACCTTCTTTAGGTGAACCTGTCTTGGCAGGGAGGTTGGACTGGGTGATCTCCAGAGGTCCCTTCCAACCCCTCCTGGCCTGTGATTCTATGGCCTGGCTCAGGTGATAGATCTGCTGCAGGGCTGATGAGTTCTCTCTCTGCTTGAAGCATTAGCCAGCACCATGCCCAAATTCCCCAAGCCCCCTTGCATCTAAGCATGTGGTGCTGGGGAACAGAGAGGCACTTGGACCACACCTGGACACTAGCAGCCTCAACACCCACGTCAGCAAACTCACACCCGTGGCTTTGCCAGACCATGGGCAGCGCTGGGGTGGCTGCAGGATGCCTCAACCTGCTCCCCATAGAGTCCTGAGCTCTGCCATGAAGCAAACCAGGAGCTCTGTGACACAAAACTTCTCAGCCCTGTTTCCTCTGGCACAGGCAGACCCACTCAGTGCTTCCCAGCAGCGCAGGATCTGGCCCACACATGACAAAGTAGTCTTTAAGCAGCTGGTGATGCAGGGCACGGGTGAGGGATCGGCCTCTGCTCCGAGCCTGTGTAGTCACAATTTCTCTCTGTCCTCATCTTTGATAAACTCCCTTGCTTCAGAGCTCAGGGGTTATGAATCTGTGTGAGCCATGTGAAGCAAGGAGCCCTTCAACCCTCCCAGCACCCAGCTCCTCAGATTCCCTGAAAGTCCTGGGCAAAGTGACTTCATCCATCACCTCTGGCACTCCTCCCCCTGCCTGCAGATGCATCAGGACCTGATGTCAGCCCTCACTCTGAAATCCCAGGGTAGTTAAACTGAGTCTGCTCTTCCCTGATTCCTAAAGTAGGAAAAGATCACAGAATCATTAAATGGCAGGGATTGGAGGGGACCTCTGGAAATCAGTGAATCCAACCCCCCTGCTAGAGCAGGGTCACCCAGGGCAGGTCATGCAGGGACACATCCAGATGGGTCCTGAAAGTCTCCCCAGCAGGAGATTCCACTACCTCTCTGGGCAGGCTGTCCCAGGGCTCCTGCACCATCACAGCAAAGGAGTTTTTTCTCACATGGAGGTGGAACGTCCTGGGTTCCAGTTTGTCCTAGCAGAGGACACCACCGAAAAGAGCCTGGCCCCTTCTTGACATTCAGGTATTTCTAAAGATGGATAAGATCCCCTCTGGGTCTGCTCTTCCCCAGACTAAACACCCCCAGGTCTCAGCCTTTCCTCCTCAAGCAGCTGTCCCAGTCCCTCCAACACCCTCGCTGAAAAACGAACTGCACCTAGAAGAGTTTGTAGGAAGAAAGCAGAAAGCAGAGAGATGTATTTTCCCCCTCCCCTCTCTGTCTCCATCTCTGGCAAACCACCGCGCTCGGGAAAGCGCAGCCCAGGGCCGGCTGAGGGAAGCTGTGCGAGGGGAAGAGCACCACCTACGGGCACCACCTACGGGCACCACCTACGGGCACCACCTACGGGCACCATCTACGGGCACCAGCCGCAGGCACCGGCCGCGGGCACCAGCCGAGAGGCAGGGGACAGGCTCCTGAGAGCATCATCAGTCGATAGCGCTGATGCCAGCGGCTGACAGCTCCTGGCTGCTGGCATCATCTCTTACCCATGCAACACTCAGCAGAGCTAATAATTATTCAGCACTAATCACTACAATAGAGGAATCATAGGCAGTTATTTAGGGATGATTGTTTCCACTCCCTTATTACCTGTGACAGTGAAAGGAAATATCAAATAGTCCAACCCACATGTCTATGGGAAGCTGAGTGAAAGATCAATGGGAATTTAACCAGCACTTTGTGTTATTCTTCCTCTTTAGGAGAACCTTGTCAAGTAATTTCCTTTGCCCCCCAACCCCCCTTCCTATGCTGTTCACAATATCTTGGAAAATGAAAAGGATTTTTCTTTCCCTTACTCATTTTATCCTTCCCCCTCCTCAGATTTTCTCATCAGTGTGAGCTCGGGTTGCTGCCTCTGGTTTGAACTGAGCTGAAATGAACTCAGAAAGGTTGGGGGTTTGTTGGCCTTTTTTTGTTTTTCCTTTTCTAAACCAAACTCTGCTTTCATTAAGTGAAACAGCAGCAGAGCAGAGGCTCCCGATCCCCACTGCCAGGTGTCTTGTTACTGTCAGAAACACAATTGCCAACGAGGGCTGTGCTGAGGTGGTGTCAGAAAGTGGAGGTGCAGACAATGTGCCATTCCTAATTGTCTTCCTGCAGCTCCCAATTGCCTCAGCTGGAACCAAGGAGTTGGTGCAAGGAAGAGCCTGCATGGAACCCTGCACGGCCAGGTCTGGTCGTCAGCAGCTGAAGGCCAACCATCAGTGTGCTCCACCAGCATCCTGCCCTGCATCACTGGGAGCGTGGCCAGCAGGAGCTCCTCTGTGCTCAGCACTGCCCAGGCTGCATCTCAAATCCTGGGTTCACTTTCAGGGCCCTCACTCCAGGAAGGACACTGAGGGGCTGGAGCAGGTCCAGAGAAGGGCAACAAAGCCGCTGAAGGGTCTGGAGAACAGGGCTGGGGAGGAGCAGAACTGGGGGTGCTTAGTCTGGAGAAAAGGAGGCTGAGGGGAGCCCTCATTGCTCTTTACAAGGAGTGGGTCCTGTGCTCGAGTTTGTGCCCATTACCTCTTGTCCTGTCCCTGGGCACAGAAAAAAGCCTGGCCCCATCCTCCTGTCACCTACACTGTAAGAACTGATCAGCACTGGTGAGATCCCATTTCAGTTTTCTCTTCTCCAGGCTAAACAGCTCCATGTCTTGGTGTGAGCTCATCAGAGATGTTCCACTCCCTTAGTCATCCTCACAGTCCCTGATAGTGTCTCCCCAGTAGTTTGCTGCCCCTCTTGAACTGGGGAGCCCAGAACTGGGCCCACTACTGCAGATGAGGTCTTCTCCTGGCAGTGTAGGAGGGAGAGAACCTCCCTCAGCCTGCTGGCCACACTCCTGATGCATCCACAAGGGCACACTGCTGGCCCAGGCTCATCCTGCTGCCCACCAGAATCCCAAGGTCTTTTTCCAAGGAGCTGCTTTCCAGCAGGTCAACTCCGAGGTGTCCTTACATGTGGGCTCATCCCTCCCTAGGTGCAACTCTTACTTAACTCAGTCACTGCTTAAACTCACAGAACTGCTTGGGTTGGCAAAGCCCTTTAGGGTCATCCAGTCCAACCACTCTCTAACTCTGCCAAGCCTGAGGCTAGACCACATCCCCCAGCACCACAGCTCTGCCTCTTCTCAACACCTCCCAGGATGGGGATTCAGCCACCTCCCTGGGCAGCCTGTGCCAGCCTTTGAGAACCCTTCCAGTAAAGAAGTTTCATCCAACATCCAACCTAAACTTGCCCTGCTGCAGCCTAAGGCTCTTTCCTCTTGTCCTACCACTGGTTACCAGGGAGAAGAGCCTGATCCCCACTTTAGGAAGCCTGGAAGGTGGCTGCTGTGATTAACAAGCTGCTTTAGCAATAAATCTCCCCAGCAGGCTCAGTGCAGGCTGCTCATTGGAAATCTTTAGTGCCTTCATCATAAAGAAATGAGCATTTCAGCCTCCTTGTCCTAATGGACGTGAACAGGCAGAGTATTGTCCCACAAGCTGTGGCTCTGCCTTTTTATTCTACAATAAGCTTTTTAATTTTTCCTGCAGGCAGTGTGTATCACTGACAATGCAAAACTAAATTAAAAAGGCAAAACTAAACGATTTTAAACCCTAATTTCATCTCCTTTCTCCCTCTTGTCTGAGGAGATTGAGATTTATTATTTTATTTTATTTTTTTCTCCTTTCCCTGCATAATGGGTGGGAGGGAGGTGGAGCTGGAAATCCTTTGATTTGTGGGTTTCTGAGTCTTAATCTGCTGCTGAGAATTCTGCAAAGGGGTTTTGTGATTGAGCAACGTGGAGCCTGCAGTCTGCTTATCATTTCAGAGTCTTTTCAGGATTTCTTAGGAGGTTTTCTTCAAGAGAGGGAGGGAAGGGAGATGCTCACAGTCAAATGCCAACTCAGAAGTTTATAGAACCTCCCTTCTCTCCAGGGAGTTCAGCTGAAGCCAGAAAGGCAGAACAGCACAGGTTGATTTAAACATTATTATCAAGCTAGAAACAATCCCAAACTGCACAGACTGCCAGAGGAAAAAAAAACAACCCAACCAAACAACCAAAACCCAAACAAACAACAGAAACCCAAACAGACAAATGTGAAACCCCCAACAAGCAAACACACACAGGCACACACACAACAAAGAAGGGAAAGAAAACCCAACCAAACAGAGAAAGAAAAAAAAACCCAAACAACCACCAACAACAGAATCAACCTTTTCATTTGCCTCCTGCCTTAGCAGGACACCTTCCCATCCCATCTCACCTACGTCTCCCCAGCCTCCTCCTCACTGTCTCTGTGCTTTAGGGGACGTGCACTGGGCAGAGCTGTGTGCAGAACAGAGGGTCAGAGATTCACAGAATGCTTTGGGTTGGAAGAGACCTTCAAGATCATCCAGTTCCAACCCCTGTGCCATGGGCACCTCCCACGAGATCGGGCTGCTTGAGGGCTCATTCAACCTGGCCTCGAACACCTCCAGGGAGAAGGCATCCACAACCTCCCTGGGCCACCTGCTTCTCCCTCCAGGGAGATGTTTTGCTGGAGACCTGGCTGGAAATCAGTGCTCCCTTCCCCTGCCCATCACATCTCTGTGGAGAAGTCTGCCCTGAGTCAGTGAAGCTGCATCAGAGTGATTTGTTTCATGTGTGTGAGTGATCACTGCCAAAGGTCCTTGACTCAATGGATGTGTTGGATCATGTATGGTAAGTGCAGCCAGGGAGCTTTCACATCACAGGCAGATGGATAGAGAGGGACCTCCTCTGGCTCCTTTCTTTGCCTCAATACCCAGTGAGGGGCCTGGGAATATTGGGGGATTAATGTCACAACAGAGGGAAAAATCTGCCATTCAATCTATTTAAACATTTTATTTCACCAGTGCACCAATTAAACATTCCCTGTCTGAAGAGATCAAGGACTGAAGCAATAGCAATGCTGGGGAAAAAAAAAATCATCTCTTTGGAGATCTTTCTATGGCCAGATCTTTTCTCTCAAATGATCAAGGGAAATATATGAAATTGGGAGGAAAAAAAAATAAAGAGCTCTTAGAAATAAACTTTAGGGCTAGGTGAATAATTTCTCTCTCCCTTGCCTGTGTTGCCTTTCATGAGTTTCTTTTCTTTCTCTGGCACCTTCTCCCTTGCAGCCCATTTGCATCCTTCATTAGAGGGAGCTGGCAGCTGTGGAAGCTCTGCAGAGCTCTGGCCCCTGCCCGCTGAGGGCTGCAGGAAGCATTTAAGATGCTGAGCTGAAGCACTCAGGTCTGAGAGAAGCAGATCACAAAATCCCAGACTTGTTTTGGTTGGAAAAGACCTCCAAGATCATCCAGTCCAACCACCAACCCAGCACCACCAAGGCCTCTAAACCATGTCCCCAGAGTGCCATCTCCACAGTGTCTGGGACACCTGCAGGGATGGGGACTCCACCACCTCCCTGGGCAGCCTGTTCTCCTGACCTCCAGCCTAACCCTCCCTGGTGCAATCCCAGGCCATGCTATTCACTGGAGAGAAGAGACCAACTCCCACCTCACTGCAACCTCTCTCCAGGCAGTAGCAGAGAGCCAGGAGGTCTCCCCTCAGCCTCTTCTCCTCCCCAGCTCCCGCAGCTGCTCCTTGTAAGAGCTGTTCCCTGGATCCTTCACCAGCTCAGACCACTGTGGACTATCTGAGCTCATGCTGGGGTCAAACCACAGAGCAAGGAAGTCCACTTCAGCTGAGACCAAGACCAGGAGAAAATGCAACTGGACACAGCACTCAATGCTCAGGTGAAACTTGCTGAATTTCTTCCAGTAAGAGACTCAGAAGCTCTCCCAGGCTGCCTCTGCTGAGCTGGGGGTATCTCACCAAGCTGGTTTGCTGGAGGGTGGTGAGAGCCTGGCACAGGTTGCCCAGGGAGGTTGTGGAGCACAGAAGCACCAAACATGATCTTTGATCACGTTGGATGCTTCTGTGCTCCCCAACCTCCCTACAGGTGTTCAGCACCAGGCTGGATGAGTCCTTGNCTGGGGTCAAACCACAGAGCAAGGAAGTCCACTTCAGCTGAGACCAAGACCAGGAGAAAATGCTGAATTTCATAGAATCATTGAATGTTGGAAGGGACCTCTGAGGATCACTGAGCCCAACCCCCCTGCCAAGGCAGGATCACCTGGGCCAGGGCACACAGGAATGCATCCAGGCAGGTCTTGAAAGTGCCCAGAGAAGAAGACTCCACAACCTCTCTGGGGAGCCTGCTCCAGGGCTCCAGCACCCTCACAGTGAAGAAGTGTCCACCAAGGCCACTAAACCTAANTGATCTGTGAGGTCCCTCCCAACCTAAACCATTCTATGATCAGGTTTGCTGAGTGGGATCTGTGATGAAGTACCAGGGAATACAAAGAGCCTGCAATGCCAGCCCAAGCCCCTGCACCCCTCCTTGACTGAGAGCAGAGACAGCACCATGTGGGCTGCAAGCTGTGCCCCTGCTGGTCACCCATGTGAGCAAAGCATCTCTCACTGCTTCAGGATGATCCAAACTGACTTGATCCAAGGGGAAAGAAAACACAAAAAGGACACCCAGAGTATTATTTCCCCCCCCCCAAACACACTCTGTGGCTCTGCCAAGAACTACTTCCAGCTCCTCTCTATTTGGATAAGTGGAAGGTTTTGAAGAGAAAGTTTAAGTTTCCCTTGGCAAAAAAAAAGTCCTGGCAGTGGAATTGGAGCAGTTAAATATATCCAGCCCTGACAAAAGGAGAAAGCTGTTTCCAGTTAGGAATGCTCTTGTTTTCCTCTTCCAGCATTTCTGGTGTTGCCTGGGCCAGAGGTTTCACTTGGGGAGAGGAGAAAATGGGCAGAAGGAAACCAAATATCTGATTGACCTGTTGGAGGGAAATGGGGTTGGGGTCTTCTCCCTGGCATCAGGTGATAGAAAATGGCCTGAAATTGTGCCAGGGGAGGGTTAGGTTGGAGATCAGAAGAAACTTCTTCACTGAAAGGGTTCTCAAAGTCTGAAACAGGCTGCCCAGGGAGGTGGTGGAGTCGCCATGCCTGGAGGAGTTCAAAACTCCTGTGGGTATGGCACCTGGGGACATGGTTTGGGGACATGTTGGTGTCAGGTTGGTGTTGGACTGGATGATCTTAGAGTCCTTCCCCACCTCAATGATTCTATGACCCTCTGACATCTCTGAATCCCTCAGCACAGTGTCCTCAGGCTCCACCTCCCAAGGCATCTTCAGGGCTTGAACCTTTCCAGGCCATTCCCAGGGACTCCAAACACAAACTGAGAGCCCATTCCTGTTGGATGGGGTAATCCCCACCGTGGGTTTGGCTATCCAGGGTGGGTTTGGCCCTTCCTTCTCTTACTCTCAGGATGCAGAGAGGAACAGCAAGGTGGATGTTGGTCTCAGAATCAGAATCAATGAATCAGGTTGGAGAAGATCACTGAGTCCAACCTAACACCTTCTAATTAACTAAACCATCACCCACAGCCTCCTCTTAAACACCTCCAGGGATGGGGACTGCACCACCTCCCCAGGCAGCCCATCCCAATGCCAATCAGTCTAGCTGGAAAGGAGGAGTGATTGATTCTCTCTCCCTAGGAACGAACAAATGACAGGATGAGAGGAGACAGCCTCAGGTTGCAGCAGGGCAGGTTTGGAAGGTATTAGAAGAAACTTCTTCACTGAAAGGGTTCTCAGAGGCTGGCACAGGCTGCCCAGGGAGGTGGCTGAATGCCCATCCTTGGAGGGGGCTGCAGAGATGTGGTGCTGGGGGACTTGGCAGAGTTAGAGATTGGGACTGGATGAGCCAAAAGGGCTTTGCCAGCCCAAACAGTTCTGTGACTCTGGGACTGTCCCTCGCAGGCAACAAACGAACAGAAGTCACTGAGAGCCAAACCAACAGTGAAAACACCACTGACATAAACCCAAGGCAAGGAGGCTCCATGTGCTGACACTGCCAGGACAAAAGGGAGGGCAACCATTTGTACCCTAATCAAAGACCTGGGGAAGAAAGCCTTTGATGGGAAGGGAGGACGATCTGCTCTCATGGGCCACTGAACACCCAAACACACACAAGCTGTTCGCAGCAGCCTGGCTGCAGCCAGGGCCATGATGCCATTGTACATGCTCCAAAAGAAAAGAAAGAAAGAAGAAGGGGAAAAAACCTCAAACCCACACCACCACAGAGAGGTGCTTGAGAAACAGATCAGGGCTTAGTCACTGAACCAGATTATGTCAGTGAAATCTATTCCCCCTCCCCCCCTTACTGCCATGTTTTCTTTTATGTTAATTTTTGGTCTGCTCAAAGTTGAATTCCTTGATCTGCAACATCTTTAGCTTTAATATTTTTATTATTTATCTTTTTAAAAATTATTTCCCCTTTCCCCCTCTCTCCTCTCACCAGCAAAATGAATTCAGATCATTTGCATTTCTTGTAGAGAAGCTCCAGCCTCATCTGTAGCCTTTAGTCTGAATTGCTTTTCTGCTTCACAAGGCACAGAGTGCAGGCTGCAGCCTGCCCCCTCTCCACTGCTGCAGCCAGAAATAATCGAGTTGGCACTTCCAGCTTTCTGGAATATTTCTCATATTGATCAGATAGAAAAGAAATAGGCAAAACCATGTTATTGGAAGCAATGATCTGGGGAAGCCTTGGAGCAAATCAATCACTTGGCAGAGAAAGAAAAAAAAAAAGGGAAAGTAAAAACCAATGATGAGAAGAAAGCAGCAGGTTGCTCTCACCCATTCCCAGGCTCAATTTTCCTTACAAATGAGCTTCTCATCAACTCACCCCACCCTGGAGAGTGAAGGAGTCCTTCTACCAGAGCTCCTTTGGAGTTGGAGTATTACACAGGGCTGCCTTGCCAAGCCTCCCTTCTCTGGAAGTTCACACCTCCAGCTCTTCAATTACCTTGTGCAGTGGTTTTGGAGCTTCTCTCCCCCCCACTAGGTTAACCAAACTGCTCAGCTGGCTGCAGGCTGAGGAATGAAGCTTTCTGTTCACAGCTTAGCACCATTTATGAGCACATACATGTAATGCAGTACAGATATTCACAACTACATGCAGTAATATAAAAGTTAAAAGGAATACAGAAACACAAGACCCCTCCCAGCAGCAAACTGCCCAAAAGGGCCTCCCAACCACCCTTCCACCTTCTTTCCACCTTCTTTCCACCTCCTCCCTTACCTCAGAATCTCTCTTACATGCAGGGTGAGATGGAAAGGCCAGCAAGGGCTGTTAGAATCATGGAATCATGGAATCAGTCAGGGTTGGAAGGGGCCACAAGGATCAGCCAGTTCCAACCCCCCTGCCATGCCCAGGGACACCTCACACTACATCAGGCTGGCCACAGCCTCATCCAGCCTGGCCTTAAACACCTCCAGGGATGAGGCTTCCACCACCTTCCTGGGCAACCCCTGCCAGGCTCTCACCACCCTCATGCTGAACAACTTCTTCCTAACCTCCAGGCTGACTCTCCCCATTTCCAGCTTTGTTCCATTCCCCCCAGCCCTATCACTCCCTGTCAGTCCCAAAAGTCCCTCTCCAGCTTTCTTGTAGCCCCCTTTGGATCCTGCAAGGCCACAAGAAGGTCCCCTGGGAGCCTTCTCCTCCCCAGACTGCACAGCCCCAACTGCCTCAGTCTC
>WBNM01029034.1:4452-63126 GCA_013399055.1 Ramphastos sulfuratus | reverse complement strand
GCCTTAAACCAGCACAAGCTGTGATTAAACCACACAGATGAAAAAAAAAAAAAAACCCAACAAAATCAAGGTGGGGAAAAAGGATAACTGTATTTGCACATCTCAATTAACTGGTGGTATGTAGGTAGAATTTGACATAGCTTCACTTATATACTGTCTGGTCAAGTTTTTAACAAACTCCTCTCCCTGGGAAAGTTTTACTAATTGAAGCAGTTTGTGCTACTGGATTGAATTCTGCAACAGATTCCTTTCAATGGTACAAAAAGACTTCAGTGCAAATTAAAGTCTCTCTTTACTGAAGAATCACCTGGTAGAGAGCTTTGGGGGCAGATCTGTGGAATAAGAAAAAAAAAATACTGTGGCTCAGGGGTGTTTTGGGTTTGGTGTTGGTTTTTTTTTTTTTTTTTCTGCTAATGAAACTTGAAGAAACAGTGTGAAGACTTCTGATTATTCTTTCTATTAAAAGATCAAATCCTGCTTTCCATTGTAATACACTCAAGTGCCCTGAGTGTCTCTTTTTTTCTTCAACAAACTAAAGCCATTTATTTACTCCAGAATGAGAACGGAATCTGGCTACAGAGTCAAAGGTTCCAGTTCTGTCCTGAGGCTTAATTTGTCCCTTTTAAAAAAGTGACCTAAATATGGCACTGATGCCACCAGGAGAACAGCAGGTTTGGAATAAGGCACAGGCACCACTTTCTGTGTGGCTGCTCTCTGTCTCTGTAATGCATAGCTGCATGGATGGGATGGTGGCAGGGCTGGCAGGCTCTGCCATCACAGGACTGAAAACCCTCGGCAGTTTAATGCTCTGCTCTTCTAAATGCTCTACATTTCCTAAAATTACTTTGCTTATCCCCAATTCAGGTTGCCCAGGGATGTGGTTGACGTTCAAGATCAGCCTTGATGTGGCCCTGGGCAGCCTGATCTCATTGAGGTGTGGCTGCTCACTGCAGGGGCAGGTTGTGCAAAATGCCCTTTGAGGGTCCCTTCCAACCCCATGCAACCTGTGAGTCTGTGAAACTGGGTGTGCCTCATGGGGATGTGGGGCAGAACTGCAGAGAAGCATTTAGGGAGGTTTGAAAAAGCAGTTCCATGTAACAACCTCTGCAGGCCAGCTGAGCAAGCCTGCTTTGAGGCTTCATGGTTTCACTGGGGCTTGCAGTCAACTGCTTATTTGCCATGTCTAATGCAGCAGGCTGGAGAGCAACACTTCAACCTCTAGTCAAGAAAGAAACTAACTCAGGAGGCTTGGGAGTTAAAGGAGTCACAGAACTGCTCTGAATTACAGAATTGTTGAGGTTGGAAGGGGTCTCTGGAGGTGATCTGGTGGTGATCTGGCCACCTAAAGCCAGTTGCCCAGGGCCATGTCCAGGCAGACTCACTCATCTATTAAACAAATTAAAGCTTTACTGGAGTAGGAGTCATGCATGACTGACCTCCAAGCCAGTTCAGAGCCAGCTGCACATAAATATAATTTATCACAGCCTCTCTCAACCAAGATTCTGTGTCTGAGAAGGCAGATGGCATTATTTTGGAATTTTGTGTTCTGAGGACACTGAGACATTCAGAAAGCTGGAGTTTTTCTTTCAGTGAGCTGGCAACTGCCAATGCTTGCTGTGAGCAGAGGCCAACAGGGAAAAGACGGCTGAGGAATAAAGAATGAGTAGTTTGGAGCCACCACAAGAACTGGCAGAATGGGTCAGCTGGCATGAAAGTAAGATGAACACATAGTGGGAAAGTAAAATCCTAGGAGAGATGATCAGTTTAACAGCTGTCAGCCACCTGTTCTCTTTCCCCTTGGGTTTATGTGGTTTGCAGAGCCCCTGGCTCTGCAAGGACATCTGAGCTATAGTTCACATATATGTGAACACCTCCTCTCCCTTCCTTTAGGTCCAAGCTTCCAGCCAAAGGCAGATGAAGCACAAGTTAAGCTCAGTGCTGAGCTTTCTGGGAAAGGTCTGAGAATGGGCATGTTCACTCCACATCACACAAGAGGAATACTGATACAGATAGGTTTCTGACCCTGTCCACTACAGCAAAGTACTTTCATCTCAGCTGAAAATAACACAGTAAGGTAAATGGTTCTCTTAATATGTCTCCTTTCTGTCAAATGGTCAGGTATTTCCTAAGCACTTTAAAAGCGATCATTTTGAAGATGTCATTGCTGTTTGGTGTGTCACACAAGGATACAGGGAAAGTCTGGTAACCTAAATTTGAGATCATACAAGTCAAGGGATCACTATAAAGGATTCTTCTTTACTTATTCCTTACATTGCCTCTCTGGTTTTGGTTAGATTCTCTCAGCTGTATGTGCCCAGGAAAAAGCAGTGTGCAGAGCCAACCTTACAGATCTCAGTGACTCAGGCTGTAACCAGGTAACATCTGCCTGCTCTGAGGAGCAGCTTTGAGCACTGGCATCAGGGTGGGCTGGGGAGAGAAGCTGGATCTGTATCTTGATCCTCTAGTTCCCCCTTGACAGTGGGGAAATTAGAGATTTCTGTCTTTCAGAGGAAGAGGAGGAAGGACATGAGCTCAGCCTGCCCTCTTCCCTCCACGTGCTGCACAACAGCATGCCAACCTGTCATTCTGCTGCTTGGTTTCTTCATAGGGCTTCAGTTCCAGCCCCTCTCCTCTCTCATGCCACTAGGTTTAGGATCTGGGGCTGTCCTGAAGAGCATCTTAAATCTCAGCTTCTGAAAAGATGGAGAAAAAAGGTTACTGCAGAAGCAACCCTAACATTTCCTGGAAAAAATTAGATAAAGCATCAGTCACCTTTCAGGCAAGCAAGGAGTTGTCTTGAAGCACAGGGTTTAATGTATGAGACTGCAAAGAAATCAGAATAGCAATGAAGCAGCATGTCAAATGGTTCAAATCAAAAGTGCATAACATTGTCAAGGAGGAAGGCTCTTGAGTGATTAGAACCAGAGAAAAACAGGTCTGGAAGGGACTTCAGGAGGTCATGTAGTCACTTCCCTGGCCTCCAGCCAGTTTGGTTATATGTGTGTTGTTCCTGACAGATGTTAGCCTAAATTGTTGAGACTGCCAGTGTTGGAGACTCCACGACTTCCCCAGGCAATCTATTCTAGTGCTTCCCTAATTGTGCCATTAGAAAGTTTTCCCTAATGCCTCAGAAAATTTTTATACACTTCCTTTGCAGCAGTTGAACCCCAGCACTGCTTGACCTATCCCCTGTAGATGCAGAGGGCAGGTTATGCATTTCCTCTTCACAGCAGCCTTTAGGTACTAAAAGGCTGCTGCCATCCCCTTCCCCTGTCTATTTTTCTTGTGACCACACCAAGGTAATTCCTTCACTATGTCCTCCAAGGTCATGCTTTTTTTAGACCTCTCGTTGCTTTCCTTTGGACATTCTCAGGTTTGCCCAGACCCATCCCAAGTGACAGCCACAGCCAGCTGAGCAGCAGACGAGTGGCATTTCCCCAAGTGTCTCTCCACAACACTGCTTTTTATACACCCCACAGAACCTTTGTCTCTTTCATGACATGGTTTTACAGCTCCATTTTGTCCTCACCAACCTCAGACTTGTGATGAGTCTTGTCAAAGTGCAGCACCTTACAATCCCTCCCTGGAAATTTGCCCTCTGTTTCCCACACCATCTCCCTGGTTACCCAAGGGCACTTCAATGCTAACGCACTCCTGCGATGTACCTGCAGCTCCTCTCAGTAGAGTCCTTTGCTGTATCATCTAGCACAGCTCCCTTCCCACTGTCCAGGTAGTGATAACACTGGGCAAAACTGACTCTAGCATCCCGCATCCTCCCATCCAAGGCATCTTTGCAGTTGGAGAGCAAACCTTGGCCACTGCTCTGTGTGTCCAGGGACTAGAGCAGCTTGCCAACAGCCTATAGACTGCAGTGCTGGCTGTGGGACTGCAAGCTGTGTGCAGCTGTCAAAGCCTGATGAAAGCAGAGATAGCTGCTAGCCGTTGCTTCTCCCCCCTCTATGGCAAATCATTTGTGCTTGGTAGATCCAAGCTGTTTGGTAATCTTTTCACTTCCCAGTTCCTTCCAAGAGGTTTGTTTTCTTATTTGGGAAGATCCCTGAGTGTACTTACTTTCTCTGTTTTGTTTCGTTTTAATTGTCCCTTCCTTTCCCCTGACCTCTTCCAGACTCCTGGTAATCCATGTGCTCCCTGCAAGGCCTCAGTGATAACTGCTGACAAGACAGAGATATCTTCGTGTCAAATGAGGAATCTCAGCCAATTAAAAAATACAATCCTACCCAATTCTAGCCTGGCTTGTTTTCCCCTGTTACAGTATGTTGTCCTTTGAATTAACAGTGTTAACCACCTGATCCCCGTTATAGGGACAAGAGATGGGGGGAAAAAAAAACCCTCACATTAAACGTTTCAACCTTCATTTGTAGTATTTCCCTTGCCACCAGTTTTTTCCTTACTAGAGAGGCACTTTAGAATGGTTTCTTCTTGTCCTTGATGCCTCTGTTCTTACATACTTGAGTTATTCTTTTATATTCACCTTTAGGAATCTTAGTGTTTGCTTCCTACGTTTTCTCTTGAAGCTCGCAATTTTGTTACCTTTGGAACACTCTGCAGTTATTTCTTTCTCTGAGTCTTTGAGAAGCTGTCAGCTTGTTTCATCTCTTCCTTAAGGCACCTTCCACAAGACTTTGACTATCAATCCTTCACAGTTACTGAAGTTTGCCTTCTTCCTCTTCATTTCTTAAATTTTTCTTTATGAAGATCATAAACTTGGTCATTTCATCTTCACTCTCATACAAATTGCCTTTCTACCTTTATGTTCTCAACCCTTCCTTCTTTATTGGTTAGGATCAAAACTAGAAAAAGATTTTACTGTTTCATCTTCCTTATCAAACAGCTTGCCTTCCAAGGAGTGGCTGAACAGTCTAGGTCTTGGTGTATTATTTCCCTTTTGTATAGCTAAAATCCTTCACTATTCCCAAATCTTCCTTAGCACTATTCTGTTAATAAAAGCTTCTAAGAGCATCTGGCTAATCTGATCTGCTCTAGAGACCTCCCCTTTCACTGCAAGGTGGAGAGCCTCCTTCTTTTCTTCTTTAATCATTTTAACAGACTGCCAGAGGTCTGATTCCCTCTGCTTTGTAGTGAATTCAGGAGCTGAGGGTACGTCAGGCAGTAGGGTCTCCCTTCTGCATGCCTGTGTGTCCAGAATGATTCATAAATTACATTAATGTTCAGATCATTTCAGATAAGCAGCCTCTTCTTTGTCATGGTGACAGTGGCATTTTCTTGATTTTTATGTTAAAATTTCCATCTCAGTTTCAAAATAACAATAACAGTGTTATACTTGATCCACTGAAACATGAGCACCAGTTGTCCAGCAAAGGAAGCTTCACCAGTGGACATGTAACAGAAAAACCTCAGGCTGCAGATGCAGCCTCACTTAGTGTTCCACTCTAGATTTTTAGGGACAGATTCTGAGACTTCCCTCCCAAGACCAAGCCTCATGTCTGGGAACAGTACCCACAGGTGCCCAGATGCAAGGCAGTGTTCTGCTTGTTAGAGGATTCAGGAGAGAAGGAGACGAATCCAAGGCCAGTAAGCTGGACATCCCAAACCACTGAGCTGGGGTTATCACTTGCCTCCAGGGTGAGGCAGCAGCTCTGTGGAGGATGTAGAAGTCTACATAATTCTCCAGAATGTCAGATTTGGGGGTCTCAGTCCCCCCTCCATAAACAAGGAAGCAGGGAGAGTTCAGAGTCTGCTCTAGTGGTTCTCCCGTTTGTCACCATGCCTTCCCCCATCAGCACCCCCCTCTCAGGGCATTCCCCAGCTGCAGTCTCAAGGCTCTGTCGTTACAGCTGCCTGCAGCTGTGACAATGTCTGCATTGTGCAGGGTGTGAACCCCGAGTGCTGCTGCCATCACCCCTTGCAGCCAGCAGTGCCGCTTGACTCCTGTGGCCCTGTCAGTCCCCCCAGGAACCAAGGCTGGCCAACATCTTTACCCAATGCTCGTGTTTTTTCTCAACATGGGGCTGCTCAGTCCTGCAGAGATTCTGCCCACTTGGGTAACAGGGAGGTTGACAGAAGCTGCCTGCACTTGGTGCCAGTGTGTGGCTGGACAGCAAGCAGGGCACAGGAGTGCCAAAGCAAAGCACTGCTGCTCCCTCAGGAGAGACTGTGGTACAGCTGCTGCCTGGCAGGGCTCTGACTGGGTAAGTGAGGCCGGGTGAAACATCTGCTTTCTGTTTCCCAGGCTTTTGACAGCACAAGGGAGTTATTTTGGTTTTGGTTGTTTTGCTTTTTGTTTTTTGTGGTTTTTTTTTTTGTTTGGGTTTTTTTGTTTTGGTTTGGGTTTTTTTGGTTTTTTTTTAACAACCCTTGCAGTCATTTCAAACAGTTGTTTTGGCCAACATTTCAATTTTTTGCTAAATAGATTTGCTCTTGATATCAAGACGTGACTTTACTTCAGGAAAAAAAACCCCCAAAAGAGCCATAAATGTCTACCATTACCTACACTCCCTGCCCCTACCTTTGACTCGGTGAGAATTTCTGCTGGTGATGCGAGTAGAAAGATTTCTTTCATGAACAAATGAATGGTTCCTCTTAGAAGAGCATTACATATGCTGCTGCCTTATTTTTTCCCTCCCCCTCTGACTCTTGGTTTCCAGATGCAGGCAAGGCTGGTTTGAGCAAAGGAACATATGTTTTCAGCATGAATTCTGTTGGCAGAGTACTGCTGCACAGTACTGCAGAGTTGCTGCAAGCCATCCCTGACCAGCATACATGTATAATGTGCTCTAGAGATTATCTTGCTTCATTTTTATCCTCCTTCTCCTCCCTTCAGCAAGTTTCACTTTAATACAACACTCCAGACTTTGTGCTCTGTTCCGCTGCTGAACACCTGAGTGCTCCTATCAATAACAACGTTGCAAACGGAGTTCTTCCAGACACAGGGAAGAGGTAGATGCCTTCAGCATCCCCCTTCTTTGATCTGGATCTGAGGCATGTGGTTCTTCCTATTTGTTAATTAAAAAAATGAGTTATGTTGTCCAGCACTCTAGTTTTGGGCTGAAAAAGTCATAACAAAGGAAGCACCTCACATGTGGTGCCCAGCATTTATAGAGGCCTTCCTCTTTAAGTATTGGAAATTAATAGGATCCTTTACATTTCTCTGTTGATATTTGGCTCCAGCCACTTCAGACCAGATTCTGGCTCGCTTGCTCTTTTTGGATAGTCTCTTGCTCCAGGAGGAGTAGATTTATTCTGAGGTGAAGTACTGCTCAGCAAGAGCAAGTGTGCCAAAATAGAGTCCTACAGTAGTGTCATAGGGAAACTGTGCTATAAACAAGTCTTATCTTAGCAAGCAATATATCAGAATGATAATGTTTCCATTAAATATATTTTCAGTGACAGAAGGTTAGAATCACACTTTGTTCAGTCGTAGATGCTTGGCTGAGTCGTCTGCTAACTTGCTGCTTGCCTTGTTCCTGTCATATATTATCCATGAATGAACACAGCAATTTCCATCCCTATTATTCTTTGGGTTCAATCATTTAGTACACTCCACAAGACAGCTCTGAGGCCATCTTTCCATCATAACCTCTATTACTTCTGCTGCCAGTGAATTATCAAACCAACAATCCAGAAAGCCCTTAGAGCTCATATTAATTATCAGAAACTGATGAGATATAAGCACTCTAATTGATTTCTTTCATATGCATGCTTTTAAATACAAAACCAGCCCAGGATAGGAACTTTTCTGAGATTTGCTGTTAGGCATATTATGCCAGGTTGAAGATTTGAAGGCATTTGGTAGCTGACTATTATCTCATTTGGCTTAATTTGTCACAGAGTATAAATAATAGGATACCCCATGTGTACATCTTAAGACAACACTGTTTGTTAGATTAAGTTCTCCAAAGTATTTTATGTGTCTAGAATAGTTGTTCTGGGGAAAAACAGTGCTACCCTTTAAAAACTGAGGCCTAGACAAAAACTGTCTGTATGTGGTGTGTGCAGTTCATAAAGGAGAGGAATAATATGATGCATGGCTAGGTATGGTGACAGATTTGGAATGGTGCAAGCAGTTACCATCTCTGGTCTGAAGTGTGAGCATGCAGATGCATTTCCTCCACCATAATGTAAAGACAATGCAGAGCTAAAAGAGCTTCAGGAAATTATCTTGGAAGTTGGTGCTTCTTTTAAACCCAGGTGCTGATTTACAATGAGAATATAATGTTTAGTGCCCCAAATTCTACTGAAATCAAACAGCATGGAAATGTTTGTAGATGACTCCAAGCCTGCTTCTTCCAACAAGTGGCACTCCTGGTTTGGGCCAGTAAAAGGGTTGTAGGACATATGTATAACAAACAAACATACATACACACACACCCCAAAAAAAAAAAATTAAAGCTGAGCCCCAGAATCTGAGATGCTCTCTCCCTGGAGGTGTTCAAGGCTAGACTGGGCAACAAAGTCTAGTTGAGAGGTGTTCCTGCTCAGGGCAGAGGGCTTGGAGTAGACGATCTCTGAGGTGCCTTCCAGTCTAAGCTATTCTGTGATTCTATGCTGGGCTGCTAGCTGATGCTCTAGGCAAGATACTTCACAGGAGCTTGGCATTCTGTATGTGGATCATTCTCTGAATGTCAACCTAGAGCAGCTGGCTGGCTCACTGACCCTTCAAACCAGTCAGGAGCAAGGCACTAATCGAGAGGAAAGTAGGCAACTAAGTATTCTTGCAGCATGCCTCATGTCCACCCTCAAGTTCCTGATGTAAAAGTCATGGGATCCACTCTGTCTATCCATGACCATAGGACCTGGGCTTTGCAGCCCTCTGCTGCTCTAGAGCAGGCCAAGGAGACAGGGCAGACAACTGTGACAGGAGGGACCTAACTTCATTTCCCTCTTCTGTCTGCTTGAGGACAAACTTGATGCTGTCTCTTGGAGAGAAAACCACATAAATAGGACACCACAGAACGGTGAGGAGGAACTTTTCCAGCTCTTGTGCTGCAGCCATGTCACCCACAGCAGAGAAGCTGTGTTTCTCTGGGATGGCTGAGGTAATGTGCAGCCTGGTGCTTAGGCAGCTCTCAGGGGACAGGTGTGGTCTGAAGTTTTTAAGTGACTCAATTTGAGATGCAGAAATGGGGTTTCAAAGAAGGATAAATAGAGGGGGATGTGTGTGTGTAAATATATATATATTAAAAAAAAAGGTGAAAGCTCCGAAGGAGAGACAGTAAGCACCATTTAAAGAGAGAGTGTAGCCCATAAGTGGATGAGCAGATACCTGCACATACTTTCAACCTGGAGAGAGCCACTGCACACCCTAGGGAGCTGGCTGGGAGGCTCATTCTGCCTGACACAGGGAAAAAGGCTTGCACAGAGCCTGCAAGAGCTCCAGAGACCAAACTTTGAAGACTGGAAATAATTTCTATCAAAGTTAATCATGCTAAAAGAGACCAGCTGCTTTCCTCCTTGTACACAACAGGCAGGCAGATAAGCCACACTTTAGTGCTGGTGAGGTTGTCTCCAGGCCCCTGGAGGCTCAGCAGGCTGTGGAGGGCATGGGGGAATGTGCCATTTGCACAGAGAGGAGGGCATCCACCCTCCCCATGCCTGGCCTGGGGAAATTTGGAACCTGCTTATAAGGCTTAAATCCTCATACAGAGCCAGAAATAATGAATGTCCAAGGAGATCTCATAGCAGCTGAATTATTGTATGAGATGTTTGTTGCTTGTTTGTTTGTTTGTTTTCCCTCAAAAAAGAGAAATGCAAAATGAGGATTTGCTGCCCATAGACCCTGTGGAAGCTTTCTCCTTGAAGCTTCCACTGATATTAGAGTAACCCTGGGGAGGGCCTGAGACTGAAGCCCATATCTAAGGGGCAGATTTGGGACCTGGTAGATGGGGGAGAGCTGTGAGATTATCCCTGGGGAAAAAAACAAACAATGCAAATTTGCCTTTATGTTTCCATCTATGTGTCCCTGCACAGAGGATGGGTCATTTTAATAAGACAAACAAGCAAGTGTAGTTTATCTCACAGAGAGAAAAACTTCACCAGCACTACATCCACATCCCAAATTGCTGGGTACTCACTTACTGCTTGGCCAGGGCTTTGGTACACCTCTTGAACTTGCATCTACAAACTGCAGTCAGATCCCAAAGGGGCTCCAATTGGACACCAGTGACTTTATTCTCGTTACAAACAGACCCAAACCAAGATAAGTGATCCAATGTTTCAAGACCACAAATTCATCACAATGGGGACTGGACTCGAAGATCTCGAGAGGTCCCTTCCAGCCCCCTCTAACACCTTGTGATCCTCCGAAATTGTCTCAGAAGAGCTGCAGTACCTTGAGCTACAGCAACCTTCTGCACGCCCAGAACTGCTAATCTGAAATTCATGAACATAATAATGTAAGTCTGAAAAAGGGAGTGGCTAAGCCTCCAAGCTAACAGGGGCCAGCAGTTTATACTCTGATTCCCATGGCTACGAGGATGTGCAAAGTGGCATAGAAAGACATTTTTCTTCTGCAGTAGTAATTCTCTCATTAAGAACAGGGCTACTGTGTAGCTAAAGACATAAACACAACCATGAGGACTGAGCAGCAAACACCCAACCTGTTGTTGCCAACAGAAAATGTTTCTTTCAGCTTGCACTGCTTTATTCTTGAAATTACCTGTTCTAATTACTTTTTAGCTCAAGGCACTAGGAGCCATTTACTAACTGAAATTTTAAATATTAATGCAAGAGAGTTTAAGATGTGTCCATTAAGGCTGGTAAAGTTGTGTCTGATTAATGAGCTTTTCATAAATGCATTGACACAAACTCTTCTTTTTTTCCCCCCTTCATTTCTTTCTCCTTCCCTTTTTTTTTTTTTTTTAAATTAATTCAGCCTGCAAATGAACATCATCCATTTTGCTATCATATTTTATCAGTCTGTAAAGTGCATTCTCACTTCAATTTTCAGCCCTGAATGCAGAACACTTTGTGAAAAATGACAGAATGTTAATGAGGAAGTGAACAACATGCCATCAACACCCTCTCGCCAGTGAGAAGGGAAAGGCACCAAGCTTTAAATCATGTTCCCTCCACACCTTTGGACATCTGCGATTCCGTTGCAGTCCTCGAAATCTGCTGTATCTATCACCAGGTGCAGCCTTTAAACGCCAAGGAGCTTTCCGCTTCACCGGTTGGCATGGCAACAGTTGTCAAATCATCCCTTGATAATGCTCTTTAATTGATTGTATAAATTATTTTGGAGATATGTGATTCCAAAATGATGTGCTGAAGCTCTTCGGTGAACCCATCCGAGTAGGTGCATTTAAAAATACGCTGCTTTCGCTGACCTGTACTAGTGGGAGGTGTCCCTGCCTATGGCAGGGGGTTGGAACTAGATGATCTTTGAGGTCCCTTCCAACCTTACCATTCTATGACTCCATGACCTCAGCCAAGGGTCTGACCTCGCAAGCCTGAAATTCTTTGGGTGAGGCATAAACATTAAGTGTTAAGAAAAAGTTCCACACGGTGGGAAAGGTGGATTCTGCTCCACATGAGTGTGAGTGGCTGCACTAGGAAAGGTGACTTCCAAAAACATGACAACAGCGAAGCTGTCGTCAGTGCGTTCACTTCTGCACAAAGAGCTAAACAGTCAGAAAACACAGAGATGCTTTCTCAGCCATTACACTCTGAGCCCGTTGTGTATTTCTCTGGCCAACAGGAAACTTTCGAAGTGGAAATGCTTGGGCTTGACCTGCTTGTCTAGACTTGCTTTTCAGGCTAGCGGAGAGAAACGTGCACTTTTAATGTAGATTATTATACGTCTAAACAAAATCAAATCCGCTAAACTCCCAAGACGCACTTCCCCTCCACTGACCATAAAAGGGATCTTGGCATGACCAGCTCAGATGGTGGCACCTCTGTTCCAGAAGTCTGAAGTTACATGAGGATGGTGGAGCACTGGAACAGGTTGCCCAGGGAGGTAGTTGAGGCCACATCCCTGGAGATACTCAAGTTAAGGCTTGACAGGGCTCCGGGCAACCTAATCTGTTTGAGGATGTCCCTGCTGATTGCAAAGAGGGTTGGGCTGATGACCTTTGGAGGTCCCTTCCAACCCAAACCATTCTATGATTCTTTTTTTCTTCTGCTGTCTTTTCCATCTTATTTTTTTTCAACGTGAAACTAAAACTTACTCCACAATCTATGTGCAAGTGGTAAATTCTTTTAAGCTTATGCTTTAAATTATTTATTTTCCCAAACTTTTCTTCCATTATAGTAAGCCATCTAAATACTGAGATAATTTTCCTGTCTAAATAAAAACAAAGAGATGCTTAGATCAATTATGTATCCACTTAGCTAAGATGAAAATGTAGTTGCCTTAATGCTTATAAAGAATTGTGAAATTATTAAATTGGTGATGTCTGTGAATTTCAATGTTGAAAATACTAATAATGAACAAACTGTTGTACCAGTGAAGTGTGACTAGACCTAGAAGGACATGGAACTGTTGGAGCATGTCCAGAGGAGGCCACAAAGATGCTCAGAGGGCTGCAGCAGCTCTACTGTGAGGACAGGCTGAGAGAGTTGGGGCTCTGTAGCCTGGAAAAGAGAAGGCTTCCAGGAGACCTTAGAGTAGCCTTCCAGTATCTGAAGGGGGCTACAGGAAGGCTGGGGAGGGACTATTGTCAAGGCCTTGCAATGACAGGACAAGGGGCAATGGGTTTGAACTGGCAGAGGGGAGATTGAAACTGGATGTTAGGAAGAAGTTGTTTGCAGTGAGGGTGGTGAGACACTGGAACAGGTTGCCCAGGGAGGTGTTCAAGGCCAGGTTGGATGAGGCCTTAAGTGACCTGTTCTAGTGGGAGGTGTCACTGCCTATGGCAGGTGGTTGGAACTGGATGATCTTTGAGGTCCCTTCCACCCCTACCATTGTATGATTCTATGATTCTACAATTCTTAACCTGTGGAGCAAGCTTTACATTCCAGCTAGCACTTCCACACATGGATGAGCACAGAGTCATCTATAGAGATATACAGAAGGAAGAAGGACTTGTCTCAGCTGTAAAGCTCAAATATCCAACTGACCTCCAAACAGAACTTGGCCTCTTTCTGAGGGACACCCTTCAATCTCCATGAAACAGGGAAGATGGTCTCTCTTGGTGAGAAAAGGGTCATTTAAAAGTACCCTAAACAGAATTCAGATATCTTAGTTTCGGACTTAAATGTTTTGTTTTGAGGCAATGCAGGATCCCATGCCTCCTGATGCAGACAAGACCCTGCAGAAGAGAGGTCTTTGTGAAGATAAGTAGCCATGTCTGATGTGTATTTACCTTTCCAAAATGCAGGGCACATGACAAGCACTGCCCCACAGCATCGTAGTGGAGCTGCTCTCCCCTCGTACCAATAAATTTCTCGTAGTCTGTTTGTCACCTCTTTGTCTCAAGTCCATCATAAAGAGAGGAGATGCGTGCAGAGACACACACATGTGTTTTTCCTTTCATGCCAGTAATCAGAAGATGGCAGAGAAATTCATCTCCTGTCTAAAAACACACAAGGCACTCTGTACTAAATGGCTGCATTCACAGCCACCTTGTATCCTCAGCATACTCCAGTGATTCACTGCTGCCATTACACTGAAGTTTCTGACTCCTCTTTGTTAGAGAGACTTTGAAGACAAAGAGACAAAGACCCCTGACTTTGAAGACAAAGAGGGAAGAAGATACTGGGAAGAGTAAATGGTGACCCCATCGTCAACCTTGTCTGCTTCCATGGGAGGATGCCCACCCTGGAGAATGTGGTTCCTGGGCAACAACTTCATAGGGGTCAGCCTGCTATCAGGCTATGCTTTAATGAGCTCCCAGCCCTTCTTGAGCCAGGCAAGGGTTGGTTAATCCCTAGTGCAATGAAGAGGCAGGTAAGGCTGCAGGGTGGCCAGGATGGTGACCATACCAGTGTCTGCCACCTCTATAGCTGAGACCCTGTCCTTCTGTGGCACACCAGCAGCTGCTCAGCTAGGATGAGAACCTGCCCAGTCTGTTTGTCATGTGCATCCCCACAGGTACTGTACATTTTCAGTGAGAAGAGCTCACTGATGGATCCTGACTTTCTCTCCCCAGCCAGAGTCCCAATCACCTAGACCCAAGGTTATGAGTTCAGCCAGGGTAAGAATGCCTCCAGTGTCTCACAGACCTGAGCTACAGGGCTTTAAATGACACTCCAGCTGCAGCCATGCAGAGCAGAGGTCAGGACAAGCAATGCTCCTTGCATGTCTTAGGGCCACACTTAGCAGCTGACAGCAATCTTGCATTGATCTACTCTATACTGCAGCCTGTTTTGTGCCAGCAGTGCAGGCACCCTCTGAGAGGCAAAGAGGAATGGGGGATTTTCTCTCGGGTTCAATTATCTATGCAGATATTGCTCTCACTTCAGAAAGCTCTGAGTTTTTCTAGCACACAAAAATAGATAATGGCAGTATAGAATGATAACAGACAGAAGTACAAAGAATCAGCATCCATCTTTGTCTATCTAGAAGATGCAATCAATCCAGACTATAACCTAGATGAAGAGGACCAGGCAAATAGCCTGCATTCTCGGGTAAGTTTGACTTGGATTCATCCTTGTCAACCTCAGGCTGAAGACCTCCACAGAATCATAGAATGTTAGGGGCTGGAAGAGATCTCAGAAGACCTACTCCAACCCCCCTGCCAGAGCAGGATCACCTATACCAGATACCTCCAGGAACTGGGTTATGTTTCTTGCTTTTACCCTCTTTTTAATTTCAATTTTCATTTCCTAGCTATTGTAAAAAATGCTATAAATTCATCAAAACTCACACATTGCTCACTGTCTAACTAGAGAATGGATAAACACATATGTCAGGCCTTGTTAACAAAAACTGTCACTGATGAATGCCTGTTGTCCCTTCTCTTACAACCCACCACACCTCATGCAGCAGATGATCAACTGCTGCCGCTTAATGAGCCTGAATCTTCAGCACTGCCTGCTGTTGTAACACCTTTGAAAACATAAAACCCAAACAAACTGACTATTTTATTCCTGAGGAAAAAGATTGTCTAGAAGGAAGGATTTGTCCTGGAGGAAGGACCTTCTCAGCCTGAGTGCTTCTGCTGAACTCAGCACCAGAATATTTCATGGCTGAGAGAGAAAGATGTTACCAAGGTGGGAAATCCCCACTGGAGCTGGCAGCTGAAAGCCCAACATCCTAAACTCCATCTGGCAGTGGTGGGCAGGCTGTGAAGATGCTGGAAGCCCAGATAGCATGTGTCTGCAACAAGTGACCCACTTCGGCGGCAGCCCACTGTGCTGGCGCTTGACGCAGTGCTGCGGGGGCAGGTGATGGATGGCCTTGTGCAGGGCAGCAGGCTGCCTGCTCCACCTCCCGGCGCAGCTGGGGCTGACTCTCCTGGCAGCTCTGTCCTCCTGGCATCTGAATCAGTTGCCCTCTGTCCTGCAGCGACAGGAAGAAATGGGATTAAAATCCTCGAACAGTTTGCCCTAAGAGGCAGCCCTGGAAATATTCAAGGTCAGGTTGGATGGGGCTCTGAGCAACCTGATCTGGTTGAAGAGGTCCCTGCTTATTGCAGGAGGGTTGGGCTACAGGACTTTTATATGTCCCTTCCAACCCAAATCATTCTATGATTCTATGCAATTAGATAAAGCAAGACTATGTTAAGAATTAGAACTGGGTCATTTTCACCCCTCTCAGGTCTNTGCATTGATCTACTCTATACTGCAGCCTGTTTTGTGCCAGCAGTGCAGGCACCCTCTGAGAGGCAAAGAGGAATGGGGGATTTTCTCTCGGGTTCAATTATCTATGCAGATATTGCTCTCACTTCAGAAAGCTCTGAGTTTTTCTAGCACACAAAAATAGATAATGGCAGTATAGAATGATAACAGACAGAAGTACAAAGAATCAGCATCCATCTTTGTCTATCTAGAAGATGCAATCAATCCAGACTATAACCTAGATGAAGAGGACCAGGCAAATAGCCTGCATTCTCGGGTAAGTTTGACTTGGATTCATCCTTGTCAACCTCAGGCTGAAGACCTCCACAGAATCATAGAATGTTAGGGGCTGGAAGAGATCTCAGAAGACCTACTCCAACCCCCCTGCCAGAGCAGGATCACCTATACCAGATACCTCCAGGAACTGGGTTATGTTTCTTGCTTTTACCCTCTTTTTAATTTCAATTTTCATTTCCTAGCTATTGTAAAAAATGCTATAAATTCATCAAAACTCACACATTGCTCACTGTCTAACTAGAGAATGGATAAACACATATGTCAGGCCTTGTTAACAAAAACTGTCACTGATGAATGCCTGTTGTCCCTTCTCTTACAACCCACCACACCTCATGCAGCAGATGATCAACTGCTGCCGCTTAATGAGCCTGAATCTTCAGCACTGCCTGCTGTTGTAACACCTTTGAAAACATAAAACCCAAACAAACTGACTATTTTATTCCTGAGGAAAAAGATTGTCTAGAAGGAAGGATTTGTCCTGGAGGAAGGACCTTCTCAGCCTGAGTGCTTCTGCTGAACTCAGCACCAGAATATTTCATGGCTGAGAGAGAAAGATGTTACCAAGGTGGGAAATCCCCACTGGAGCTGGCAGCTGAAAGCCCAACATCCTAAACTCCATCTGGCAGTGGTGGGCAGGCTGTGAAGATGCTGGAAGCCCAGATAGCATGTGTCTGCAACAAGTGACCCACTTCGGCGGCAGCCCGCTGTGCTGGCGCTTGACGCAGTGCTGCGGGGGCAGGTGATGGATGGCCTTGTGCAGGGCAGCAGGCTGCCTGCTCCACCTCCCGGCGCAGCTGGGGCTGACTCTCCTGGCAGCTCTGTCCTCCTGGCATCTGAATCAGTTGCCCTCTGTCCTGCAGCGACAGGAAGAAATGGGATTAAAATCCTCGAACAGTTTGCCCTAAGAGGCAGCCCTGGAAATATTCAAGGTCAGGTTGGATGGGGCTCTGAGCAACCTGATCTGGTTGAAGAGGTCCCTGCTTATTGCAGGAGGGTTGGGCTACAGGACTTTTATATGTCCCTTCCAACCCAAATCATTCTATGATTCTATGCAATTAGATAAAGCAAGACTATGTTAAGAATTAGAACTGGGTCATTTTCACCCCTCTCAGGTCTATTAAACCTGGAGCTGATTGACAAAGGCAGAATTGAACCTGTAGAAGTGAAGTCTCTCAAAATGAGTTAGAAAAGGTGGGCACCACTGCAGTATTACTGATAAGGTCTCTGCAGATCTCTTTGGTCCCTGGGTGAGACAAGTGTGTGCCCTTTCCAATTTTAGGCAATNAAAAAAAAAAATATCTGAAGGCTGAAGCAAACTGGAAGCAAATGTTGTTAGGGAGGTCCCCATCCTCTCTGTAGGTCCCTGAAAGATTTCTGATGGTTCTGAAATCCTATTTCCACTCCAGCATTTTGCTTTGCTTGGAGGCAGCTGTGAACTAGCAGCAGCAGCAGCTGATTAATGCCAGGTGTACGTTCGACTCCGTGCATCTGTATTTGTTGCCGCAAACTTAAGTAAACAATGACCAAATGTGGCTTTTCTAAGTGCAGTTTGAACTGTATGTGCATACAAAAACTTAATCACTGTCAGCTGCTGCATTGCAGGCTCAGAGAGTCCTAACTGCAGAGGAAAGGAAAGTTCAAAAGACATTAACCACTTGACACATCTTGTGTTTTGGGAGATATTTTTGGATGACCAGAGAGCGATAACAGTTTTTATTCTCAAGCTTGCTTTTTCTTTCTGTGGAAGAAGATAGAAAAGAGGCTTAAAAGGAATAAATCACAAAAAATCATCTTGGTTTATTGATTTTATGGCCCATATCACCAAGCAAGCAAAGTATGGGAGAGACTGATTCACCTAAAGCTTGTAAAATGAATGGGCATCGCTAGGGAAATTCCTCTTACCAGTTAAGATAGATTCACCTCTCATTGTCCCTGTGACTTGGGGCTCCCTGCTGAGTTGTTTTAATAGCTTGCTTTGGCTAAGACACAACAGGGAAACAACAGAGGTTATTTTTGGAAAATCAGGACCCAGCCTTGTACAGCCAATGACAAAGATGGTGAGGAATGTTTGTCCTAACTGAGTCAGTGCTGAGACTCCCCAGTGATGGCAATGAGATCAGAATTTTATCCAGTATTTGGTGTGAAGAAGGCATCCATCTTACATTCAGGTGTTCAGACACCAGTAATAATAATAAATTAAAAAAAAACATCCATCTCAAAACTGCCAGGCTTGATGTAAAAGTTCTTATCAAGGAAAAAAAGTTATTTTTGGTTCCCAAACAAAAAAAAGAAATAGGAAAAGGACTGACAGAATGCATTGTGAACAAATGCATGTGAGAAGGAGAGAGGAGGGAGGGAGCTGAAGGATCTCCTGAAGCCATGCTAGTGGAGCACGCAGACTTGGCAAAACAAGTCACATATGTATGTCATCAGGAACTTGAATTCTCTGAGTAACATGAAGTTAGAGCAGATGCTGACTTGAAATCTCATTTGTGGCAGGGTTAAATCATGTGTGGGTAATTATTAAATATTAAAAGCACAAGTCAAAAAGATTACCCAAAGAAGGAAAAAATGGAATATTTCATAAAACTTCTTGATGAGGAGGTGCTGATGAATGAAGACAGGCATAGGGTTGGATTCAAGAGTCAGCCTGAAACATTATCAATTTTGCATGTCAGGTGTTTGATAAAGGCTACAGAATTCCCACTCTATAGCCCTTGTTTCAGGTATAGCCTTTTCCTCTCCTTAGGCTCCATCTTTTCAGTCCCTTGTGGGGAAAGCAGATTTGGGCTGGCAAAGTCTTGCTCCTCTTTAACCTCATTTTTCTGTCATGCCACAGTGTAAAGGAAGCAAAGATCTCTAAGGCTTCTGTTACAAAAAAGCATAGAACCAGATTCTTCAGAGTCAAGATAGCCTTCAGACTGTGATCACAGACATAAGGAAGATGATGGCATTGGAAGAGGTACAGCATTTCTAAGGCAGAGGTCTTAATGCAGGAGGGTATGAGACCATCCAGCCCTCCACTGTAACTGGGTAAACGGGGACTAAGACCACTTGCTTCCTGCAAGATGATTTCTGTCTTCCAGGAGTGAGTCTTTATGCAAAGTCAAGAAAGATGGATGATGTTTTATTAGAAAACCTAGGAAACAGGTACCTAAATACCAAAATCTTGACAAATGGCCATTCAACTGTAAAGACTTGCAGAATTTTTGAAGTAGAGAATTAAGCTGCGAAGAGGTACAACAGAACTAAATACTGTTCCAGGAGTTGGTATTTTAAGCTGGTATTAATATTTAAAAATCTGCCTTACTTTTGTTCCTCACAGACTAGGTGTAAGCAGCAATGCAAATGAACAGAGAAGAATCCATCTATAGACCCCTGAACACTCTTCATTTATCAAGCCCATCCGCTATAATTCTTACAGCAGTTTCAAAGTTGCTATTAAAACAGCTCAGTACACCTATAACTTAGCAGTAACACAACCTTTATGTTCACTCTTGGTCTTGGAACCTACAGAAAAAGCTGTGTCTGAGCATGGTTCATAAAGAAGTTCATAAATTATGGATATTCTAGTTTTTCATGGGTGGATTTTAGGATTTAATTTAATTTGTTCAATTAGAAGGGGGCTCGGAAGTGCCAAGTCTAATCCAAGTACAGTATCAGGCCTCTGCACAATTTTTTGCCTGCAGAAGATCAAATGCAGTGGCAATCAGCAAGCCAATGACACTGTACAATGTTTGTGAAGCACAGGGGTTTTATTGTGGCAGCTACTCTATTTCACAATCTGCAGACTGGTATTGTCCTAACAGTGCAGATAAGTTGGATTTGAGAACAGCAGCAGCTTAAAATATCAAAGCTACAGAAGAATACTCTTCAACATAAGCTCTGCTCTGGTTCTTCATGTCTTAACTCAGCCCATAAAAATCACTGAAAGTAATACACAAAATTAAAGGGAAGGGTAATGCTAGTGAAATAAAATGCCCCAAGCTCAGTGAGTGCTAGAGAATGGAGGTCAGAAGAGGGTAGCAGGGTAAAGGCAGTTTACTTTGCCACAGAGACCCCGAGAGCTCAGCTGATCAGGTGTGAAGGCTGCCACTTCCATCCATGTCCAAGCTGCTACTGGCTGCCAGCCCCAGCACCTGGATCCCTTTGCAGCTGCACAACTTTTGCGGCCAAATTCTTGAAAACACAAAGGTCACATTGTGCTCTATGCTCACACAGAGGCTGCTGCAGCTGCAGGAATAGAAATGGGAGCAGAAGCCAGACAAAGTTGTTGCTATAAAACTGCAAATGGGCATTTGGAAAATAAATTCCCATCAGAAGTTTTCATGAAGCTTGTACTTCAACTTCTAGGCTGCCCAATCTGTGATATAACCCCGGGCTTATGTCTTCTCTTGCTATTAGTTGTATATTAAATGTAAGTCCATAAACTTGGGCACATTAAGTCCAGACTCCCTTGGAAGAGAGAGAACATCTTTATTTATCTGGTACATCTCAGTGTAGCAATCTTTCAGCTTAGTCTGTCTGAGCAATGCCAGAAAAGGAGATTGGACATCCTCCTAAACTGCCTGAGCCACACTTCACTGCCATGCTGTGGCATAGCAGCATAGAGGAAAAAAAAAACTGATTAAAGATGGGTACATAAAAATCTACTGACGAGCATTAAAATTAATTATTATCCTCTTCTAACAGCTCTCTAAAGAAATTTGCTAAGTAGTACAATCCTTTGGTCAAACTAGAAAACATGCATTAAGGATACACAAATATTTGTAGATGTTCAAGGCAGAGAGAAAATACCACCATGGAACTCCTATGCTGCCATGGGATGTATCCATTCAGACTCCCACAGGTGCAGTGCTACACCTGAGTGCACAGGAAGGTTTATTTACTCCTGTTCTAATCCTTGGGAACAATAAAATCATCCCTTTCACAGAAATCAGAACCCAGTATATTTGGCTATTGGAAAATTATTCAGACCTTTTAGTCCCCTCAAACTTTTTTTGGTAGGGTAGGGTTGTCCCATCACTGAGCAGATTTGGCTTTAGGAAGGTGGGGTGGGAGCTATAGGCAGGTTTGCAGAATTGCTATTTACAATTGTGCCATTCAGCACCATGGGTTATCATCATGGTTGATAACAACATGGTAGATAACAACATCAAGTTGTTGTTATCTAGAGAAACCAATGCAGAAGACCACCCTTAAGTCACTTACCATCATACAAGACCACCCTAAGTTTGCCCAGTACATACTAAATATGATTCTGGTTTACCTTTATTAGAAGTATACCTTCATTAAGAATTTCTTTTCAGACCCTCAAGACTGCTTGTACAGAGACTGTTGAAGTAGAGGGGAAAAAAAAAAAGAGTTTGCAGCTGCATTCCCTTTTGATACATTATATTGGTGACTACAGGTGGAGCAGAAATATGGATTTACTGCCGATGAAAGCCCCTAATGTTGGTTTTCACCACTCTTTGTGTTTTCCATTTCATAGGCACACATAAAATTATGTTTGAATTCACACATTTTACTGTTCCAATGGGAAATTATTGATAGTCATAGATTTCTGCTTGTGATACTGTTCCGAGTGCAGCTTTTTATTTTCATTATTTATTGAATGTGGGTTTAATAACAGGGTGGGAGGATGAGGAAACGCCTGATGTATAAACAAATAATATTATTCAGCTGGCCTACTTGATATGAATTGTGAAACTTCTGTGTTAAAATGGTAATATTTGGTGTCTGTGAAGATTCAAAAACTACAGCTGGGTCTGAAGTGTTCGCCATTCCATGTTTATTATGAATTATTCTTTGTTTCCACACAGTTCTCTTTTAAATGTTCATCATACATGCAAATGCATAATGCATTTCTCCTTATTCAGCCTAACACAGATTCTGTGATCCCCTGTGAACAATCACCCTGGGAAAGGCTTTGCTATCTTAACTCATTGCATACATTGCAGCTTTGTGCCTGCTTGTTTTGCCCATTTTCCATGCTCAGCAGAGAACTGAAATGCAGGATTTGTCAGTCCTTGCTTCTTAAGCACCAGATCCAAGGATTTCCCAAGAAAACAAAAAAGTTCCATACCATCCCTTCAGTGTGTCAATCATAGAATCACAGAATGACAGGGGCTGGAAGGGACCTTGAAAGCTCATCCCCCTGCCAGAGCAGGATCACCTAGACCAGATCACACAGGAACACATTCAGGCAGGTTTTGAATATCTCCAGAGAGGGAGACTCCACAACCCCCCTGGGCAGCCTGTTCTGATGTTCTGTCACCCTCACACTGAAAAAATTTCTCCTCATGTTTAAATGAAACTTTCTATGGCTCAGCTTCCATCATTGCCCTGTCCTGTCATTGGGCATCACCCAGCAGAGCCTGGCTCCAGCCTCCTGGCACTCACCCTGCACATATTGATACCCATTGCTGAGGTCATCTCTCAGGCTCCTCTTCTCCCAGTAGCACAGCCCCAGCTCCCTCAGGCTCTCCTCCTAACAGAGCTGTTCCATTTCCTTCAGCATCTTTGTGGCTCTGTGCTGGACTCTCTTAAGCAGTTCTATGTCCCTCTTGAACTGGGGGCCCCAGAACTGAACACAGTACTCCAGATGCAGCCTCAGCAGGGCAGAGCAGAGGGGCAGGAGAATAGTCTCACCATCTTTAAATAACACTTGCTTTGCATACAAGAAGAGAAGCAACAAATTCTGCAACAGAGAGCAGGGTTTTGCCTTGCAGACTCACAGGCTGCATTGTTCACAACCTATCTGGTGGATGAATCCTCCTCCCTCCTTTTGCACAGGTTTGAAGAATGCATAATTGGTTTTCAGCCCTGCAAGTCGTCTGTAGCTCAATTAGCTGTGATCACAGCATCCTACCCATATTTATTCCTGTGTGTGACGGTGCAGCAGCACGATTACAAAGGAAGAGAATGGCAGTGTGGCCTGGAAAGAGCTGCAGTCACATAGGGTGAGTGGGATTTCAGATGCAGCAGTCTGGGTAGATTTACACCTGGGAACCTGGCTAGGAGAAGGTTCAACACCAGGGGCAAGCGTGGCACAGCCCCTTTGCTATCAGGTAAAAGAAACAAACCTCACCCACTGGCAGTGGTGATGTAAGCACCCAGCTGAGCTGGGGGCTCCTGGACACCCAAGCTGCAGCTCCCTGGTGACGTTTGTGCCAGCCAATTATGATTGTTCTCCCTCTTTAATTACTTTTCAGTTGAGGTGAAACCCACGATACGATCACCCTCTGCTCCTCTCGATGCAGGCAGGTGACGTAGGGAGTGTATATCAGGATCTGGAAAACGTTCAGAAAGGTGACTAGAGAATGCAGCATGAAAGTACATTTTCTGAAAATTTGATATGGTCTTTGTTGGACATTTCCTCTCCTTATCTGCTTGTATTTTCACTTTCAAGTTGATAACACCCAGGCCGAGTTGAAACACGGCGATATTTCTGCCATTCTCTTCTGAGTTCATTGTGACTTTTTTTATCATCAGCAGAAACGGAGGGAGACTGAATTAAACAGGAGCTGCAGAACTTAGAGCCTGTGATAACAATACAAATGGATTTTCTCTAACAGAGAAAAACAGCTGTCTCCATTATTTGAATGCTTCACCTTTCTCCATTCCATTAATTGGGTCTTTGATCACAAGCTGAGGTGGAGAGGCCCTGATAAGGAATAGGTTATTAGTAAAGTAGCCTAAAGGAATGAATTGGGCCTAGCACTTGCTGCAGAAGATGAGATAAACCCATAATGCCTGTGTATGTGAGTGGCTGAGAGTGATAGGGCCCTCAGACTGCCCTGAACTGCTTGCAAGAAGACTAATACTCTAGTGCTATGATAGCTAATGCAGGATATAAATTTAGCTCCCGGGAATGGAATAGGATAAAAATTCCATAAAGAGTTTTCTGTAAATGGCTTACACTTTTATATCAAACTGTGTCAGAGTATTCACCACACACACATACAAAAAAAAAATCCCACCACATTTTCTTGATCTCACTCTATGTTGAACACAACTGGAGGCTTTCAGTATAAGAAGGGGGGAAAAAATTATTGTTAGGTTTTTTTTTTTTTTTTTCCCCCAACCCAGACATTAATAAGAGCACCCTTTGAAGTGCAGTAAATGGGAGGAATTAAATTTGATGGAATCTAAGCCTGTTTATTTTTCATTTCTGCAGAGCAGGCGTTGAGTGATTTGTAATACTTCATTGGAAATCTTCAGGAACTTGCTATCGTGTAATCCATTTTTTGCTGAAGAATACGACCGCAGGGGACAAGGCCATATTGGGTTGTTGTTAATGTACTGGAAAGAGGTACTATGGAGAAAACAGTTAATATTAAATTACGAACACAAGGTTATCTTTCTGCTGCACATGCTCCACTGCCCTAGGCAGGGGTAATCTGTTAATAGCATTCAGCCAAAATGACACCATTAAGGAACTGAAGCTACACATCTTTTGCAAGCTGAATGATGTATAAAGCTGGTTTTCTATCATCCTAGATGCAATAAATTATCCATGCTGCTAAAAATTGATACAAGACAGAAGTTTGATAGAGCTGGCACCCCAACACAAATGGAAGTGCTGCTTGTCAGGAAAGGACAGAGAGAAGAGAGTGCTGCAGGCCTTTCATTTGTGTCTCTCTTGCCCCTTTTCTGTTTTTTTTGTATTTCAAGTGCCAATCTGCCACTTTACCTGCAGCGGCACATAAATGGTGGGAGACTGAATGTGGAAAGACAAAAGCAGAAGATGCCCTTAAAACTGTGTAAGTGAGGGAACACAAAAGATGTGTGTCCCTGGCCTACCTTGAATGAATCACTGTTTTTCAGTATCTGTTCTTCATTGCAGATGTCCCTGATGAGAAAAGAAAAGAAGGAAAGACTATGTTAAAAAACTTCTACTTAAGAACAGCTGCATAAGAGCACCAGTTCAGATCTGTTCAGCACTGACCCATGATGCAGGAGATCTCAGTTTCTCCCACAGAAACTGTTCTGAAAGATTTTATTAAGCCAGAGAAGTTAAAAGCCAAAAGAGAGTGATAGGAGCCCTTTTAATTGCAGGAACTTACAGGATGGTTTTCTCTTTTTTATGTTAATTTCTTTGACTCTATGGATTCAGTGTTGGTTCAGACCCTGTCCAGAAGCACCTAGAGTTAAATCTGTGAAGGTCAATGTCACATCTACCTCTCTAAACATGCTAAAAATCACAGTATCACGGTATCACAGTATAAGCAAGGTTGGAAGAGACCTCAAAGATCATCAAGTCCAACCCACTACCACAGACCTCAAGACTAGACCATGGCACCAAGTGCCACGTCCAAACGTGCCTTGAACACCTCCAGGGACGGTGACTCCACCCCCTCCCTGGGCAGCCCATTCCAGTGGGGAATGACTCTCTCAGTGAAGAACTTCCTCCTCACCTCAAGCCTAAACTTCCCCTGGCACAGCTTGAGACTCTGTCCTCTTGTTCTGGTGCTGGTTGCCTGAGAGAAGAAAGCAACCTCCTGCTGGCCACAACCACCCTTCGGGTAGTTGTAGACAGCAATAAGGTCTCCCCTGAGCCTCCTCTTCACCAGGCTAAACAATCCCAGTCCTCAAAGCCTTTGCACAACTTCTGCTCACTCCTAGGAAGACTAGAGCCTCTACAAAATCTCTAATTTGTCTTTAGATTTGTCTGAATGTGTCTCAAGAGAAGTTAAGAACTCTCAACCCTTGGTGGTGCCAAATAGGCATCCATCTCCTTCTCCATTCTGCATTCACTGGATCTAGAAATTAGTCATCCTTAAAGGCTCCCAGCTACCTTGGTGAAAGAAGTATTTTTTTCCTTGCCATTTGTCCCAGGCTTCAGCAGAGAGCCCAGAGGAGAGGGGTTAGCCTCAGCATAAGCATCACATGCCTTTCAGTCGTGGAAGGTAACACCATCGCTCTGCTGCAACTCTGCTGCTTCACGGGAAGTAAAGAGAAGTTCAGTGGGCTGAGAAAAACAAACAGAAGGGTGAGTTGTGGTACTCCTCAGTTAGCCTAGGTAGCTCCATACACAGGATCAATATGTGTGTACAACTTTTCCAGTGTTTCATTCAGTAGATTTTAAAAAAAGTAACAGAAATAATTCTATCAATCCCCACTCATCGTCAAAGTGCCCACAGCCAGCTATCACAGAATCACAGAATCTTCCAGTTGGAAAAGACCCTCAAGGTCACCAAGTCCAACCCTTATACCTACTCCTTATACCCTTATACCCTTATACCACATCCTTAAGCATCCAAACAACTTTCAAACACATCCAGGCTTGATGACTCAATCACCTCCCTGGGCAGCCCACCTATATCCACATAGCACGTTACACACTGGCAGGGTTGCAGTAGCCACAGCAAGGAAAGAAAATCATTAAAGCACTTAGTAACAGATGGGAATTATGAATACTTCTAAAGGCAGCATGAATACTCTTAGATAATTATTTGATACATACTTTTACTTGAAAGATTGAGAGAATAATTATTATGGTATATTAAATCAAGATAGAACAGAGAAAAAGAAAAAAAAAAAAAAAAAGGAAAGCCAGATGACTGAAAGAGTAAAAAATATTTGTAAAGGAACAGTCTAAATGAGCCTCCCAAAACTCATTTAAAAGGCCTAGATTCTGAATGATGAAATAAATTGACCTCCCAAGTTCAATACAGGAGGAGAGCTTTTTCTATATGCATTCAGGTTGTTAGGTACATGGTATTTATTCATTGAAGTTTAGAGAATGGATTTTAACCACAGAAAGTCAAATTTAAAGTCTGGGGAGGGGTTTTTTGTTTTTCGTTTTGCATGAGTTTAAAACCAACTCTTCCTCCAAATCTAGGGACAATAATTTGATGTGGTTAAATGGCAGGACTGCCCATACAGGTTTTAAATCTTGAGGTAAACTGAAGGGCTGATATACGTTAGATGAATACAATCATCTGTGTGCAGTTCTGGAGCCCCAAGCACAGGATGGACATGGAACTGTTGGAATGGATCCAGAGGAGGCCACAAAGATGCTCAGAGGGTTGCAGCAGCTCTGCTCTGAGGATAGGCTGAGAGAGTTGGGGCTCTGCAGCCTGGAGAAGAGAAGATTTCCAGGAGACCTTAGAGTAGCCTTCCAGGATCTAAAGGAGGCCTGCAGGAAGGCTGGGGAGGGACTATTGACAAGGTCTTGCAATGACAGGACAAGGGGCAATGGGTTTGAACTGTCAGAGGGGAGATTGAAACTGGATGTTAGGAAGAAGTTGTTTGCAGTGAGGGTGGTGAGACACTGGCACAGGTTGCCCAGGGAGGTTGTGGAGCACACATCACATTGGATGATTCTGTGCTCCACAACCTCCTTGGAGGTGTTCAAGGTCAGGTTGGATGAGGCCTTGAGTGACCTGTACTAGTAGGAGGTGTCCCTGCCTATGGCAGGCAATTGGAACTAGATGATTTTTGAGGTCCCTTCCAACCTCACCATTCTATGATTCTATGATTCTATGAATTTTGAGTCAAATCTCGTGAGAGGAAGATGCTGTAGTCTGTCATTCACAGCCACAGAAAACAATTGCAAAGGTGCTGTTAGATCAGGGGGGTTAGGGCAATGGATTTAAACTGGTAGAGGAGAGATTGAAACTGGATGTTAGGAGAAAGTTCTTTGCAGTGAGGGTGATGAGACACTGGCACAGACTGCCCAGGGAGGTTGTGGAGCACTTGGGCAGGAAGCAAGGTAGAGAACTCAGAGTGGCTGCCCACTGTCAGGGCAGGGCTGGTCGTTTTCAGTGTGCTCCTCAGTGCTGTACCATGCAATGCAGTTAGCCCTAGTTTGGTTTTAAACAAAGAAGTCTACCAACCCAGTGATTTTTACATGAGATTTCTGATCCTGAAAGGGAATTTGCTTCATTTTATAGTTATAACAAAACATTCTTCTATCTAATTACTTATTTAAGGTGTTACTACTGTTATTGAACTGTGGGTAAAGTACCTAGAAAAGACTTTAAAAGCTTCATAAAATAATATACATTTGGTACTCCGTTGAACTGTATAGGTAGAAGCAATTATTACACTACACTAACTAGCTTCTCTTAAGACAGCATCTGAGTGTGTTAAAGAGACCTTTGTTAAGGGAAGAAAAATTACAGATGGTGTACCTGGAGTGCCTGACCCTTCAGAAAGATTAGAATTACTGGATCTGAGGGATCCAGAACTAAGGAGTAGTGCCATGAGAGACACTCTTGATGAGTACAAGTCTCTAGAGGAGCAAATGGGACAGGAACAAACTCAAACAGCCATATCAGACAAAGAGAAATACATTGGATGGGAGCAAAGGCAAGCTATGCATTACCACCTGGCTTCACCACTGGTGTCAGAGGCAGGGCTTTAGTTTAGCTTTCCAACAGCCCTTCTTCAAGGAACAAAGATTGCTATGAAGAGACAGGATCCACCTGAAAGAGCAGGGCAAGAGTGTCTTTGCTGAGAGTTCAGAGGCTAACATGCAGACACTTGCAATGGGGTTTGTAACTGGTGCTGATAGTGTTCCAACACCTTTTTCATTGCCTTTGATGATAATTATCAAGTTTGTGGTCAACCTTAAACTGGGTGAGAGTTAAAAATATGAACAGTGGGCGATGAGGAACTTACCTTCAGCAAACCCAAAGGAAAACTCAGACTTCTGGGATGGAATAACCCCTGCTGGGGGTTGCATGGTTAGGCAACAGCTCTGCAGCGAAAGAGCCTTGGTGGGCAACAGGCTGAATGCAAATCAGCAATGAGCCCTTGAGGCAGTGGAGTATTGCCACATCCTGGGCTGCATTAGTAGACCTCTCTAGTGCCAGAAGCACTCTATCCAGTCTTGAACCTCACAGTACACGAAACTTCAATAAAATAAGTGAGTCAAGCAGAGCATCAGTAAGATGGCTGGAGGCTGGAGCACATGGTGTATGAGGAGATGCTGAGGATTTGTTTGGTCTAGGGAAGCTAGGGCAAAGTATGGCTCTAATTACCATCTTCCACTACCTAATGGGTGTTTACAGAGAAAAGAAAGCCAGACTTTCCTCAGGGGCACACAGCAGAAGGCATGAAGCAACAGTTGCACTTTTTGGAGGGGGAAAAATGAACCTTTCCATAACAATAGTGCTTAAGCAAAGGGACAGGCTGCCCGGGGAGATGATGGAGATGTCCCTGGAGATTTTCAAAACTTGACCAGACAGTTTCTCAAGCAACCTGACCCAACTTTGATGTCAGCCCTGCTTTAAGGAGGAGGTGAGACAAGCTGACCTCCAGAGGTACCTTCCAACCTCAATTATTTTGAGATTCACTACCAATTTTTAAAAGGCTTCTCTTTGAACTTTGCAGAAACATGTCCAGAGAACAAGCTCTTTCCCTCTAATTTTAACCATCTGAAAAATAGATTGGGAGATTTGAAGAATGTGAAGTTAAAGCTCAGTGTGGTCTACAGAACACGGTGTTTGCTTCTGGTTAAGTTGGTGATAGCCAGAAATCATTACACAGGTTGGTGTTGCTGTCGTTTTGACAGGTGATCAAAGGGTGAAAGGAATAAACCATTACCTTGCTCTCAGTCTATTTAAAGACACCAAGAAATGACGCAGTGATCAGAGTGGGGTGTATAAAATGTGCTTTCAAAAACACTGGATTTTGGTTATAGGCACTTCAGGACTAACATTTCAAAACACGTAACTCCCATTTTAATGAGGAAAATCTGTGTACAAACCCCAGCTTTTGGATACAAACCACAGTGCCTGTGCTTCTAAGTAACCCATTGCTAATGCGAATCAGGTGCTCTGAGGAACAAGTATTCAGAGTTGTTTCAATGTAGAGGGCAAATTTTGTGGTTTCAAACAGGGCTCTTTGGAAAAAAAATGGCTCCTCGTGTGCAACACTTTTTATCCTTTGTGACCTGTGCAATTATCCATCTCCTACGGTGTCAGTAAGGTAACTTCTCTAATTGCCCCTATCTGACTCCCGCTTCCCTGAAATGATATTCAAAAAACACCGGTGTGCAAAAGAGGAATAAATGTTTGCACTACCCTCATCATGGCTGTTTCAAGCTTTATTCTGAGTACATCAACTTGCAGGAGAACTTTGCAGATGTTAAAAACACACACACTCTGTAAATTAATCTGTGCCACTTGAGGGAATTGAAGGAAAGAAAGAAGATTCGTATAATTCAGTGTAATGAATTCAGATATCTAGCAGTGTGGCTTTGCCACCAGCTTCATTTTCATTTTAAGTGTAGAAGCTGGCAATCAAAGTTAGCACAAAAGTGACAGTCTCTTTATAAATGCACATGCTTTGTTGGTGGGTGCTTCTTGGCTGATAAGCCTGGCTTCTCAAGAGTATTTTCAGAGAGAACCAAAAGGCGACGCTGAATAGTTCAGATGCAAAAACTGAATAGGAAATGATGCTTCGGGCAAACAAAAGCCTCAGCAATGCTTATTAATTGATTATAAATCATTTTATCTTGGGATAAAGGAAATGATTCTCCTTGCACTTTTAGAAAAGTGGGCCACGGAGCAAAGGGAGGGGCAGGCATGAATGAAAGGCTACACGGCACACGAGCACCTCTGTGCTGCCTGTGAAAATACGGATTGCAGGAGGTGAGCAGGGAAAAGGGAGACTTTCAAACAGTACCGTGAGTGGGTTTTTAAATGAGAAAAGATTTTTTTATGTGTGCTACAGCAGTCCCAGACAGTCGATCAAATTACACTCACAGCAACCCCCACAAACCTTTCTTCATCCATGCGTGGATTATTGAGGAAGCATATCAGAAAAATTTCCCTTTAATAACCTCCTGTTTCTAACTACTCTGGAAGTCTTCAGGCCTCTTTGGTCCTGCTGATAGGGACTGTAACCAGATGTTTCTCTGCTAAGCTGGGGCCCAAATTGTTCCAGCTCAGTCTGAGTTCCCATCAAAAATTAATTCAGCAGAACAGCTCAGATTTGCTTCCAGTGGGAGACAAAAATAGCAGCTCGGTGTGGTTTTCTGTTCTGGCACTGGAATTGTGCACAACTTCATGTTTTTCTTCCTCTTGGGTAGCAGGGAAGAGTCTCCAGTGGCTCTCTGCAAGGACACAGGGTGAGACCCTGCTAATGTGACACAAAGTATGGCCACTGGATTTGTAGGACTTTCACAGCTGAACACAGAGCAGGAATGAGAGCAGACGGTTGCCAGTATTCAAAATGTGGATGTTGGCCTTACAGTGAGATAGAAATCTGTGGCCACCTCTAGAGATCACCATGTCCTATCTCCTCCTCACTAGAGATCACCATGTCCTAATTCCTCCTTGCAGCATGACCAGCATCACAGCTGCAGCTTGCTGCCCAAGGCCTTATCCAGTCGTATTTAAAGTTCTCTGGTAACAGAGATTCCACAGACACCCTGGAGCACTGATCCATCTTTACCTCCTCTCTAATTTTGTTAAGTACTCAAAGAAATTCTGAATTCAGGGACAGAATACCATACAGTCTTGGGAAAACAGGGATCTACCTCTGTCAGGGCACACAAATCCATCAAGGATGCATTTACTTTTGCAGAAGTTTGTTTCCATAGATATTTCTATTAAGTGATAGATGTCGTTGGTGACAGTGAGACCACATTACCTCATTTACTCAGCAGTATTCTGGCTAAACCTCTGGATGGTTAGACCAGAGACTTGGGACCCTGCTGTTCTACATCAACGTGTGCTGCCTTCCAGGTTTGTAGCAGTGTTTGGAGGTCGCTGTGGAGTTAATAAAATTCATCACTTCATGTGCTCCATTTTTTCCTTCACATCTGAGCTGTGAATGCACCTCAGAATTTGTAGATTGAATTTTGAAGACTAACTTTGAGCGTCTGTTGACTGGGCACCTTCTATAGCCGTTGTGTATGCATTCATATGTTGGCATAGATGATAAAACAAACAAACAAACAAACAAACAAAAAACCCAACAGGAATCTGTGGCAAAAGATGGTCAGAACTGTGAGGACAGGGTCAAGAAGTGAGGACACATCTCTATGATATGTTCAGTTAAACAAGGTCACCTGGACGCTGCAGTCAAGTGCCAGTTCTGGATCTGGTGATGTCTACCAAGGTTTTGGCTACCCCAAAAGCCTCCACAAGTCATGAATTCAGAAACTTTGGGTTGAATAACTAAATAACAAAACAACTAAATAACTAAACAACTAAACAACTAACTAACTAAATAACTAGAACGTAGTTAGATTAATACATCTAGAAGCAATTTTGGAGAAAAAAATAATCCGATTCTTTTTCTAATGGATAAGCAGAGTGAAAAGCTGTGCTAAGACTAATAGTGAAGAACTGCCAAGCCTCTATCAGCTGATAGAGCAGAAGAGGTTAGGTAGTAGTCCTGTTTTGAGTAAATACTGCCCTACATAGCAGCTGTCTTCTGATCACCTTCAGGTCATCACCACAAAGAAATAATTTTTAAAAAAAGAACTCATGAGAGGAATAAAAAGACAGCCATCAAATAAACAATTTAGAGTGGTGCTCCCATGACAGCAAACTGCATCTGCACACCCAACTTTAGTCTCAACTATCACTCAAAAGTCATTGATGGAACTCACAAAAATGTGTGCTGCCTTGTGCAGCAAGAAGAAACACACAGCAGCAACTTACCAGAAAAATATGTGAATAGACTCTTGAGAATGAGCTTGTGCTAGCGTGGATGAAACTATTATCAGTGCTTATTTTAGATAAGCCCAAATAATCTTTGAGTAAATGGCTGCCAGAAACACAAGGGCTGGCACAATTGAACTGACATGGTCACAGTGGTTGTCTCTGGGATATTCTCCCTTCATTCTCCTCCTCAGTTCCATCTTTGCTGCATATCTGCTGGGTTTTCTTTGTGTAATAACTCAAGCTACCAGACAGACGACAGAAAAACTGCCTGCAGCTTCATCAGGCAAAGGGAGTGATAAATCTTTCACATTATTAAAGATGAGCCCAAAGTTGTCATTCTCCTATCCTCCAAGATTTGTCTGTTTCCACACTGTTCCTTATTCTTCATTAACAGCATAATGTAAACTGACTTATCTTTGGTCCCACGTCCTTTATTTTATTCAATGCTTGGTATCAGAGTTGTGATAAAGAGTCAAAATCACAGTTGCACCATATTTATATGCACTACCATGATTCATTCTTCTGTTCTCTCATAAATGATGCTTTTCTTGTTGTTTTCCTCATTTTTTATCGTGGTTCAGTCATTTCTTCTAACTTTTTATTGCCTTTTTTTTTTCCCCCTTCCTGAAGAATGACATTTCCTGCATACAATAAATATTTTAAATAACATTTTCAAAATACTGATGTAAACAATAAAATATTAGCAGACTGCCATTTCAAATCTGATATCTATTTATCACCTTCTGCTTGAAGACATCACGGGTTTTGGTGGTTTTTTTGTGTTCCTACCTCCACTCAAACATTACAAATTACCTCAGAGGCATAATTTGATTCAATCTCAAAATGCTTGCTGAAGAAGAAAATAAAAATCTCCTTCATAAAGGGAGAAAATTGTAAAAGTCAACCTAAAGTGACCTGGCCAAAAACTTGGTTCAGGGAGAGGACACAAGGACCTGAGCTCTCCATTCTCTGCACTGACTATGAGCTGGATGTCACTGTTCATCACTATTGTCTCCATGAAAATGCAGCTGTTTTCACAACAAGCCATGGGAGCCTTGGACTTACTGGACCTTCCTGATCTACCAAAGGTTTTGCCTTTGAAAGCTTTCTCAATAAAACCTCAGGATAGTGCTATGAATGAATGCAAAATTAATAATGGATATTAATTTTTATATCCAGGCAGAGATTATTAATAACTATGAAAATTGTTTATTCACATTGAATCTCACCAGAAAACTTAGTTACAAGGTTTGAAATTCAGGGTTTGGAAATTTATACATACAGGGAACAGGCAAAACTGGAACACTGTAAGAGGCACCCAGCAAAGGCAAATATTTTTACTGGAAGAGAAGGTTTTAGCAGTTCATGATCCTGCTTAGCCACTGGATGGACGCAGGAAGCCCCTCTCTGCTCATAGTAGAAGGCAAATAATGATTACAAGAGGCTTTAAGTATTTACTCACAAAATATTATGGGACAGTACCCAAAGCTCGTGGCAGGGTTGCTGTTGGTGGTCTCAAAGCCGTTAGAGGCTTTGGAGTTTTCCAGGTTTCTGGGTGCTGGAGAAAGGAGGCAGACAAGTTCTGACCTGGTCCTGACTCTTTCGATGATCTGTGTATCTCCAGGACTTCCTGTTTTGGCAGGAGGCTTTCAGGTGCAGGCAGGATGCAATGCCATGTGCAGTCTCAGCACGGTGTCACACTGGCTGTGCAGGCTGAATGTGTGGAGACATTCAGAGCCTGTTCCAGGTAAACTCCTGGAATGTGGTTTCCAGGCAGCTCAGGATATAAGGCAGCACAAATACAATGGCGGAGAGCAGATACAATGGCAGAGCACACCATGTGCTCCCTGCTCATCTCCTTTTATCCATACATCCCGAGACTAATGTGCCTTTGGACACAGATTAGCCAATCAGAATGGCAGTTAGCCAAGCCTGATCACATTAGGTGAAGCCATAGGCTTGCTTTACCCAAATGTGGGCAGAGCACAGCCTTGCACAAGGCAAGCTGTGTGCCTTGTTTACCGCAGGGTTCAAAACAAGTCTGGGCAAGCCACAGTCCTCAGACTCAGTGGCTCCAGGTTCTTTGTTTTCTTTCCTGCAGTTGCTTCTCCCCCAAAACAGAATGAGGGAGAGCAGAAAAACATCTCTGGGCAAGCCAGGACATATGTAAGCCTATTTTGGCCTGCTTAGGCCTATCGTGACAAACAGCAAAGATCCAACAGAGAAGCCCATTTAATCGTGAGGAACAAACACAAGGTTTTATGTTTTTATTTGTTTTCTGGATGATCCATGCNTCAGTTGCTGTCTGGGCTGCACTCACACTGCAGGCTCATGTTGAGCTTTTCATCACCCCAGACCCCCAGGTCCTGTTCCTCAGGGCTGCTCTCAGCCATTCCCCACCCAGCCTGGAGCTGTGCTTGGGATTGTGCCTACCCAGGTGCAGGACCTTACACTTGGCCTTGTTACTTAGCATATTTAGCACAAATCTTCTGGCATGGGTTTGGCAACAGTTCCTTGAACCCAAGCACACACGAACCAGAAAAAAGTATAAGCTTTTGTTGCTTTTGAATGTCATACTTTCAAATATCACTGAGATACCTTTAAATGTCTTTTAAATGTCATTGGTCTTGTGCAGTGCTCAGGAGGAAGATATAGAAATGTAATGTGGAAAGGAATTTTGAGTCATCACATGAGATTTTCCACAAACTGATCAAGGTTTCATCATAATCTTTTCCAGGCTATTTCCCTTTTCCCCTACCCCAGCTACTTCTACCTGGAGCTGGATTCAGGATCCCAAGGAACTGAAAACCTGTCTTCTCAAAATTCCTCTCTTAAATCACCTACACAACCTTCTCTTAATGAAATCCTCTTTTTAATTAATTGTAGCTCATCTGTCTGTTTTGTGAACTTCCATATATTTCTTGTGTCACCGTGAGACCACACTGGGGAGTGATATGTCACAGATAAATTGAGTCTCAAGTATAAAAGTCACTCATAAGCTAATTTTGGGGGCATTGGGCAGGGAGTGTTTCCAAGCCTTACACACTTATGTATGTATTTTACCTGGATGTGAGCACCTTCTGTATTGGAAAAGTGCCAATTAGGCTGATTTGTTAAGATGCACTATCATTTAGTTGGCACTTTACCCCAGGGGAGAATTTTTGCCTGATGTATAATGTGTCTTTAGATGTTAGGCTTATGAATCTCATGTCCACTGAGACTAGTATAGATTTTCAGCTTCAAACTCTGAGTCAGGTTGTGCCATTGATTTTTAAGTAGGACTCCACATTAAAATCAATTTTTAGAGAGGAAAAAAAAAAAAAGAGAGAGAGAGAGAGAGAGAGAGAGACAAAACCCACCCATCAATAAAAATATCTCAACACTCTTAAAGAAACAACCCAGAAAATTAGCAGGGAGACCATGAAAGGGTTTTCGAAACACAAGTAGGAGATATGGCAGTGCCTTTAGCTGAAAGATCATTTGACTGAGACTGGATGAAACAGGTCTTGTTTTGAGAAAGTGGAAAATACCAGGAGCCTGCAAAACCAAATGGAATTTAGAAGCCATTTTTCAGCATTCAGGTTGCTATAACTTGTAAAGAAGGCCAAAGATAAAAACAAATTAACCATACAAATACGTCTGAAATAGAGATGACTCAGAGACAAGTAGAGGGGTACAGTATAATAATAAACAATTAAAAAAAATAATTCAGGCATTTCAGAATTCCTTTTTGAGGTTTAAAAAAAAAAAAAAAAGGACTCTTAAGGCTTCAAATCCAACATCTTCATGAAACAAACTCCACTGTAATTATACCATGTTATTGCAGTGAAATGCAAAACATTTTTCCACGTGTGATGCCACGTGCAAGCTTGATCAGAAGTTGCTGGAGTATTTAGCTATGCAGGGTCTGCTGCAGCTGCCATAAATTTAACAGAATGAGCTAACTGAAGCATCACTACATTAAGAAATAACTGCAGGCACCCGAACCATAAAAGACTGCCCCCATCAAAAGATATTATGAAAGATTTCCACAAAGCACCCATAGACACTCTTCAGTAGCAGCCCACAGTTAAGGAACTGCCACCCTTTCCCTGTCATAAAGTTCCATTAAAACTGATTATGAAATCCCATCTACTAAGTCAGGGACAGTACTTGTGCTTTCTGATCAGGGGAAAGTTCAGGTATATCCATTTTTGCGTGGCTTTTTGCTTTTTTAATAAGTGCATTTACATTTATGTGTGCAAGACAGATTTATAGCCTTCCTAGGCAATCCATGATCTCGACCAGAATCATTAAAATATTCTCAGCAACATGGACAGAGANGCAGTGAGAGTGGTGAGACACTGGCACAGGTTGCCCAGGGAGGTTGTGGAGCACAGAATCACCCAATGTGATCAAAGATCACATTCTGTGCTTCTGTGCTCCACAATATCCCTGGAGGTGTTCAGGACCAGGTTGGATGAGGCCTTAAGTGATCTGTGCTAATGGGAGGTGTCCCTTTCTATGGCAGGGGGTTGGAACTAAATGATCTTTGAGGTCCCTTCCAACCTTACCATTCTATGATTCTATGAAATCTCTACTGACTGTGCCTGGTCTTGTCTGACAAGGATTCTGGATTTACAAACTTTGAGGTCCCTTCCAATCTAAACCATTCTATGACTCTATGATTCTATTATTTCTGCAGCTTTAGTAAATAAGTTCTTGTTAGGTCTATTGAGATTCCTCCCCTGCCAGAATCTCTCATTAAGTATGTCCCAAGACTTCATTAACACAGTTTTCTAATAATTTATGCTATCATACAATCATTAGTCTTCTTAAAAGCAATTTGGAAGTTGTAAGCAAATCTTAGATGAAATTTTAAGCATCCATTCCCTATTAAAATTGTTATTACACTCTGCAAGACTTGGACAGCAAGGGCAATACATTCAAGAAAAATAAATGCAACACCTATTTATAATCTGGTTTAAAAATAGTGTCTGTGCTCAGCCCATACGTGAAATTGAACTCTAGCATTTGCTCTGTCACCCAACGACCCCTCCTGAGCAAAGAAGAGGGAGAGAACACCCACAAATTGAAATGAAAACAGATTGAATGAAACAACAAAACTTATCCCAACTTCAATATGGAATATATAAAGTTCTACTCAGCCTGGCCAAAGTGGAGCAGTCACACACTAAATGGGAAGACAACCTCCAAGAGCCCAAACAAAAGACTTCAGTATAGAATATATAAAGTTCTACTCAGCCTGGCCAAAGTGGAGCAGTCATACACTAAATGGGAAGACAACCTCCAAGAGCCCAAACAAAAGACTCTTCTCTCCCTAGCAAACTTCCCTCTATCCCGGGTGTGATGTCAAAGGTCTGGGATACATCTGAAGCCAACTGGAGCCAGCTGTCCTGGCTCACTCAGAACACCTGCAGTCCATGGCTGGCCTAGGGTTGTCTAATGAAGCCAGGACAATAAGGATAATGTTGTATTAAACTAGTTTAATGATAACAATACAGTAGTGTAATGGCAGTTCTTAAAAAACCTCTTCCAGGTGCAATGATAATTTAATAATCGCAAAATGTAACACATTTCAGAGTGATATCTGAAGAGTTTTTCTTTATTTTAACATTTTAAATTGTAAATATATGAAATCTTTCCTAAGCACTGATGTAGCAGGAAAGTGGCACGTGTTCCTGTAGATCAGCAGTTGCATGCAATCCTATATTACAGTTCACAGGAGTCAGCTACAGAAGCAGTGAATCTGGCCTCATGTAAATTTTAGCCATTTCACAGCGAGCACAGGGCCTGAATCAAACACTTTAAAGTTTGATGTCTCTCTGGGGCTTTGGCTGTATTGAATCAGAGTATTCCACTTCTCCCAGCAATTCCTTTCAAATCCTCAGCAATTTTAACACTATCATTGCACACTGCTTGGCTTACTGCTTGTGTGTTTGTATCTCAAAGTTAGGATAAATCTATTTTTGAAGGCAGTGTCTTTCTCTTCCAGCTGCTCTTTGATCCAAAGCCTTTTCCTTCTGCTCGCTGCTGTCAGCAGTGGACAGAACAGAGAACTAACCTCTATGGCTAAGTGGTCTTCACGCTTGAGAAGCCCTTTCTGCACTGAACCATCATGCTCCTCAGTCCCAGGGTAGTCTGAATAGCTATGTAGCTTCAAGTTGTACAAAACCCAGCTGGCAGCTCCTTACTCTTCAGATTAAACTTAGGCTTGTGCACTTCTAAATGCAGGCAAGTTTCACCTTTTGGTGCTATAATCTGCTCAGTCAGATTTGCAAGTACCAATTTAAGGGCTTTGCATGAGGGGTTGTTCTCAGTGTTTCATTACCAGACACAAGAACGAATAATAACTGCAAAGAAAAACAGTATTAACTGAAATTAAGTTGAAAATCTAAGACAGGTTAACATAAAGGACTTCAGAAAACACACAGAGAAAAACCAGATGTGTTTACCTGAACCATACTGGTGGGAAGAGCTAGGGCCAGCCATGGCAACTGTGATTTCCAGTACCACAGCTCCAAAAGTCCTGGTAAAATCAGTAATTTTCTATGCTACCAGGCCTCATAAAGAAAAAGGAAAAAAACTCAAAAAACAAAAAAACCCAAACTTCCTCAGCCTTTAACACGGTTTCCACAGGGTCTTCCAGTGCAGTAATCAGATGTAGGGACTGACTCAGACCAGCTGAAGAGCTGGCTTCATTTGAGCAATGTGTGTTTTAGCACAGCCCCATGCATCCAGGGCTGCAAAGCAAAGCAAAATGGTAATGTATGTCCTGGTGCTGTTAAGCAAAGCTGAATTATGCTGTTCCACTTTTAAGGTATTGTTTGTGATGTGTCTGTGAGTTATGCCAAGGGAACTTAGATCATAGCCTTGCCACAATAGAGAGATATAATTACTGAGGAATATGAACTGAACATCTCCACTCTATTAAAGGCAGGGTTTCTAGTCTGCAGTGTGCTGCAAGTGGTAATAATTACTAAAGAATGCATAACAATAAAAAAGCACTATCTTTTAAGCCATAAACTAAGGAGAAAGAGTTATGGTTTAATTAATTTTGTTTTCTTTTAGGAAACCAAATAAGAGCCCATCCCACACTCTAGGGCTCCTCAACAATAGTTCAGTTTTCATAATGGAGTAAAACAATGGACAGCTCATCACTCTCCAAAAATAAATGCACAAAGTAATCAAATAAAGCCCCCTCACAGCAGGCAAAAAACCTCCAAGCTGAGCTTTCAGCTTAACTCTGTCTCTCCTGTTTTCCAAGTGCTTGAGCTTTTCACTCAGCACATGCAAACTGCCTGTGTTAGACAAACCAAACTGGAGGGGGGCGTGGGGTGTGTTCAACATCTGCCATAACCTATTTTCCCTAAGAGATCTCAGAGGGAATGGCACAGGATTGCAGAATCTGCATGAAGGAAATACAATCTTGTGGAGGGGACAAGTCAAGCCACCAGAACCTTCTGAAAAAAAACAGGTAGTTTTCATTTATTAGTGATGGGTTTAAAATTTCTCAAAATAAAAATATAAACCAAGAAAGTTAGCATTGCAATCTGACAAAAGGAAACTACATTAGATTAACGCAGTTGTCAGAGGAAGATACTAATTTTTTTCTTCATGGAACACACTGAGAAAGCTAGAGAAATTCTGGTCATGTTGATCTCAGAGGGACAGAATAGTGTTGCTACAGGATACAACTACTAAGTTCCATGCAATGACTGTTTTTGGTAAGACAGATATGTGATAGGCAGGATGAACCATCCTTGGATCTGCCTTGCTCTCTCCTCTCAGAAAAGGGGCCTAGGTGAGTGGGTTAAGCCTAAAGANTCCCCTTCCCATCAGAAATATGTCTCCCACTCAGCCCTCCAAAAGGAGAAAAGCTGACGAGAGAGTTGTCACCAGCAAGAAATGGAAGATATGGATCAGTGACACAATCTTCTTGAGCATAGCTACTATGCCTTGAAAAGGCAGGAAGAATTTGAGCTGAAATTATGCCTTTATCTCTTTCTGGTCCTGCTGCTGCCTTCCGTTCCCTAAAGTGAGTTACTAGTCAGGAGGTAAGAGTTACTCTAAATAAAACACAGAGTTACACTTCCCAGTTCCTCTCCTTGAAACTCTCTACTTGCAAGGAAATAGGGAGCTGCCATTCAGAGCTTCTTAAGGCCATAGAGGTGTAGCACCTTCACCTTTCATCTCTGTTTATGACTGAAGCAATGAGGGAGCACTCCAGAGAGGTATTGTGCAATGTTACTTGTTCAGGGCAATCTTCTGTTGAATGTTATTTGATCTTTGCCGTTTGCTCTTCAGAGAATCACAGAATCTTCAGAGAAGATCCTTTCTTTTTCTATATGGCTGACAAGACACAGTGCTGGCATCAATGACCACCTTCTTTGTCCTGTGACTGCTATTCTGCTTTGCTGAAACTATTTAGGAAGCTCCTTAGGTAACATAAAGGAGGTGTTTGTTCTTCGACTTATGCCTCCGATTTACTTCTTTTTCTCCAAAGCTCTGTTCCTTCCCATTCTTGTTAAACTGTAAACCCTTCATTCTCTCTTGAGTCCCAGCTGTCTCTAAAAGAGTCCTTCATACTTCACGGGCTCAGACCCATCCTTACCTCCACTCATGATCAGGCTTTTTAGAAGAAAGTGAACTTTCTGTAGTATAAGGCACATGGAACGGGTTAGAGCTGAACAATATTTATGTAAGCATGTTGTTGCTTTGACAGAGCCACGGGGAGCAAACTGCTAGAGTCTTTCTGTTTAAAGGCTCACAGGACTTTGTGAAGGAGAACACAGAAATCCCTGGGCTCAAAATACTGTGAAGCAGTCGGAGCCAAAGCTCCAGGGTGGTCTTTTTTGGAAACCTCGCAAAAAAATAAAGTTTTCTGTTTCCCCTCATTCTTGCCCCATCTGCACTGTGTCCCTGAATAGCACATTTGGATCAAATGGACAACAACAGGGATAAGATAAAGAGTTCAAGCGAGTATGGGGCTGGGGGAGGGGTGCATGTGCTCACAACACGGGGAGGAAAGGCCAAAGGAGATTTTGGCCAAGATCAAACCTCATCAGAGCTGCGAGAACTGGAGAGGAAGAAAGAATTTGGAAGGAAGTCAAGGGAAACAAAGTTTAGAAAGCAGATCAGGACTCAAAGTTTAACACCAAAACTCTGCTGAGGCTTTTGCTGAAATGGGAGATAAAAGGATCCAGAGGAGGGGTGAGGTGGGGAAGTCTGCCTCTGCATCTGTCAGCTCCATTGGCTGCTTCACCATTGTCTTCCTCCTTGTCATCCCCAAAGCTGTTTGCATCAGAAAGAATGAAATACTTTTTGAGGAAGAAGAGTTAGAACAACAGGGTGTCTTATGAATTGTGGATCACTGTTCTCCTTATAAAGAGGTCAGGGTGGTTTCTAGAAAAGTTTTCATTCTAATATCTATGTGGTTAATTGTTTTATGCAAAGAGTCATTAAAATTTTGCTTAATTTCCTTCTCCATTTTTTTTTTTTGCCAATCAACTCTACAGTTTTTGATCCCTGGCTTATCCCATTATCACTATCCTGTTCTAATTATTTTCCTTACTGCCTAAATTACCATACATGCATTCTTTTTCCCCTTCAGGACTTGGCTTCTCATACTTTGATCTACTAATTGGCTTTTTAATCATCTCACTTTGTTTTCTTTTCTTTTTGATACTTAAAAAGGAATTATTGACTGTAATGACCTGAAAAGTACCAATTTGATAACAGTGGCTCCTGGGACCTGGGAGTCAGCCCTAGATATGCTGATTCCGAGGCAACTAGTGCAAGTGTACAGCCAAGAGACAGAACATCTCTACATCTGGACATGTGATTTAGGCTCCATCTCCATGCTGTTTCTTGCTTCACTCTGGAACCCTTGTAATTTAAATGTCTGTCCACAGACACTGAAACCTCTGCCCATCTTTTGGACATGCTGACCCAAATACAAAACTCCATGGAGTTACGTATCAGTCAAAATATGCAGTGAAGCTAAACTCGCTGGTGTGAGTCCAGATTCTTCATTCTTCTTCAGATCTTTTTTTCTGTTCCTGTTTCTCTCCTTCCCTAGCCTTTCAGCTCTGCTTCTTCTCCTTGCCAACATTTGCTTCCTTTTAATATTTCATGTTCAGCTCTGTAAAGCTCCAGTTTTCTTATTTTACTGACCTCTTTCAGAGACCCCCACGTTTCCTTTTTACAGTTATGTCTGCACGTTGTCAAAGCATGTAGGGCCACAGTTACAAGGGTCTAAAGCTCAAATCAGCCACCAAGTAGGGGAGTTCACGATCTTTTGGGTAACACACATCCACACATTCCTTCCTGCTGCATCGGCATCTCAGGCTCTAATAATCTTCACTTGACACTCCTGGGTTTGCTCAGCGATGACAGTCTCTGTATATTAAGGCTAGTAAATGTCTCTATTGCAAATCACATTTATGATTTTTTTTAATGTCTTGAAGACTGTCAGAGGCAGACATCTGAAGGGTGTGATTTCTTGACAGACTGTTTATGTACTAATGTGTAAAATTTTCCTAAAATCTGCTCTGCCATTTCTGTTGCCCGTAGGGTTGAGAAATTCAGTAGTGCCTTATGGTAGTGGTTGTCTAATCATCCTGAGTATGAGTTCTTCCCACTGCACTACTGTTGTGCTATAAAATGGGTCAGGGAAGTTTCCTAGAAATAGGAGTTTTGAAAAGTTTAAAAAAAAAAAAAAAATCACTGCTGGGTTTCCCCTCAGCAAAACAAAGATTCAATTGGGCAAATTTCAGTGCTTGTCTGTAAAATAAAATGTGAGCATTTGAGGGATTGTTTTTAACCAGGAGAAAAAAATGAATCAAAATGAAGTTTAAAGAACCAGGTTTGAATGTAAAGGTGAAATGTTGCCTTTCTTGCAGAGAAGACAGTCCGCCTGGGGAAAAAGGAGCAATGCTTATCTTTGTGCCAGGTCAGAGCCTTTTGATAAGGAGGGTAGCATAGGAGTGGGCAGATAAACCCAGAGTGGAATCCACACCATTATTTTGTTTATTATTTCTCTAGCAAAGGTTGCTGGCAGCCCCACCTCTGTGAACCCAGCCAAACCACCTCTGAGAAGCTAATCAAGCAGAGATGCACGATGGGGGTTAGTAATCTTCGCTGTAATTAAAAGTCCTTGGAATAATTATGCTTAATGTTTTATTGTGTTTAAATGCTGAAGAATTTTGATTGATTGCATCAACCTATACTTGTGGAGAAGGCTTTCCTTCCAGAGTTCTGCAGGCATCCAGCATCAGGCATGATCTACCAGATTCCCCAGAACACATGGCTTGCCCTTGATGTGAGCTTTCAGAGTCCACAGGTCTACGTAGTCCTACCAAGGAGATGAAGACTTTGGAACAGGAAAGTGTTTATTTCAAGTCATGCTGAAATAGAATGTCAAAATCATTCATTAAGCAGAACAACCATGCAATTGCATGTTTTTTTGCATTATGGAAAAAAAATCCTGTTCTTCCCACCCCTGCACTACACATATAAGACATGTAATTCCTGCTTAAGCATATTCACAGTTTCACTTCCAGTTTATTCCAACCTTAGCAAACTTCTGCCTTGAAATATTGGTACAACACAGAAAAGATATTTAATGAAACAAGGAGGCATGTTAAAACAAACAAAGGATGTGGAGAAGGAAGTGAGCTGCCACAAAGCAAATTTGAGATGAGTTGTACTAAAAAAATGTCTTTGTAATTGTGAGGCATGCCACAGAGAGGTCAGCATCATACACCCAGACTTTTTAATCCAAAAATGTATCCAGTCACAGCTGGGAAAGAGATAGTGTTTGTATGTGAGGCTAATTAAAAAGAAATCATGCAATAATAACAAGATATATTGAAGGAGATAAAGCAAAAACTGAGATCCATAACCAGTGCATTAAAAATAAGGCTTTCATTATTCACATAGCACTGCATGTATAACAGATATTGGCGATTTCGTCACATCGACAACACAGTGATAGCAGCTAAATGCAGCTCAGTGAAAGCACAAGAATTACCACAGAAATGTATGTCTACTTAGAGTCTCAACTTCATATTATTATTAAAACAAATATCCCAGTTCCATTGAGTGTAAGCTGGTAATTTCCTTTTTCCATTAATTAGTGCATCTAGGGCTAAAAAAAAAAAAGTCAAATGCCTGTTTTGAAATACTTATTTTCTATCACCAAAGAAAACAGACAACCAAATTAAAACCTGATTATATCATTTCATTGCTATAAAGCCTGAAAGCTACTTAAGATAAACACTAAAGATATCATTATCAGTATATATTTATGTCATAAGCAGAGCTTAAAAACTACTTCAATTAAACTTAGTTTAGTTAATCTTTCACAGGGTTGTAAAGGTCTCTGAAAGTGCTAAAATTTAATATTCCTTAAATGTGAATGGATAAAGTAAGGCTATATTTTTTAGATACCACTTAATACGCTTTTTTTCCCCCCTCCCACTTTGCCTTGGAGTTACTACTCATTATTTTGGCTTAGGAAGTGAACCAGCAAAACAACTCTGATTTCATGTTTGATGCTAAAAGGGTGTATCTGGACCTCCATATTCTGGAACATGGTCTTGTCTTACAAACTGGGAGAGATGCAACAGCACTGCTTGTCTGGAAAGTCAGTGAATTCAGGTCAGGAGTACATTCTGAACCAGTACAGTAAAACCTAGACTGTGAGACTGGAGACTTCAGGGTTTTTTTTCCTGAGTACAACTACTGTCCTCTGCTTTGAAGCAATAATGCTCTTCAGAGGAAATGGATGGCATGCTATATCTTTCTGTCAATCAATCAATCAATCAATCATTTGCTTGATCAATGTCTTTCACTCCTTGAAGAAATGACAATACACAAGACTTAGCTGAAGTGGAACAAATGTTCACTTGCTCATCTTTAATGTAAATGTACCTTATGGATTGTTGAACTTTCCAGAGACTACTGCTGTGTTGATTAATTGCTAATGAATGCTAATGAAGGAGTGAGGTGAATATACACAGTGATGTATTTAAGTGATGATTGATTGGATTTAACACTAGCTGTCAGGAGAGTACTTACCACATGCACAACAAGTCCATAAATATGCACAGAGCTGTAAGTTGTCTTCCTGTGTGTCTCTCTGGTCTTTTAAGTCGATCTGTGACAGGGAGAGAACTGCCCCTCTAGACTTGCGCTGCCGAAGTAAATTCATTCCTGGGGAAGGACATCACCTTTCAATGACAGCTTTTAATTAAACATTGATGATCAGTGCACAGCTGCATGAGAAAAAGCTTCGCCACCAGTTCTCTTTTAAAAGCAAAACTACATTTTTTTTTTAAATGGTAATAATAAAGAAAATGCTTAGAGACCAAGGGAAATAGAAAGAAACTCTCTTCATTAAAGCTCCAAGATACAGAGGGGACTTTAGGATGAACTAAAGAAAGAAATATAATTTCCATACTACTTTATTCATTTATGAGATGGAGGACAATAAATTGAAGCAGCAAATTTCTTCTGGCGAGTGTTATGCAGCCAGTTAGAAACTGCAGTGGCTAAGGAAAAAAAAAATCTACTGACCAAATAAAGAAAAGTGAAGTATGTGCCTGGTTCAAGTGCAAGGGAGGAGAGAATGAGAGGTGGAAGGCACAGTGAAGTGGAAGATGGAGCCAGGATAGGGGATGCTTTGTGGAGCTTGTTGCCAGCTCAGAATAAATTGCCTGAGCAGGAAGCAAGAGTTATTTTTTGTCATTTGGATGACAAATGCTCAATGTTTGACTATCAATACTCAAATTTCTATTGTGCTAGGGAATTACCAGAGCTGCATGTGAATATTTTCCAAACACTAGTCTCTGGTGAATTCAGCATGATGACAATGATCGCTCAAAATGACCTTTCAAAATCAAGGTAAGAATTCTTTTCTTCAAAAGAAATTTTTTTTCTCAATAATAAATATTTTCTTCACACAGCCAAACCAAAGCTCATCAAGTTATTTCATGCAGCCCACAAGAAAGGACTAGATAGGAAGAGCTATTTCTGAACACTACACTTAAATATTACCATTGCTGCAATTTTCATCAGCCTTTGATTTCCAAGCCCTCAGGAACTTTGCAGTAGATAGGAAGACACTCATACAGGTAAATTGAACCTACTAGTAGTTAACAGCTGGCTGTTTCAGGTAGCTGCTGTACTAACAGGAATAAGAACTGACATTCTGACATTGGCAGCAGCATATTCAAATATCTTTAATGATTCAGGAAGTTTTATTTACAGAATCGTAGAATCATTGAGGCTGGAAAAGACCTCTGAGATATCAAGTCCAGTCTATAACCTCACACCACGACATCAGCTAACCCATGCCACCAATTGCCACATCCAATCTTTTCTTGAAGACCTCCAGGGATGGTGACTCCACCACCTCCCTGGGCAGTCCGTTCCAGTGACTAATCATGCTTTCCATGAGCAATTGCTTCCAAATATCCAACCTTAACCTCCCCTGATCATGCCCCCTTGTCCTGCTACTAGTGAGACAGTTTTTCTGCTGCTGCTGAAATTTGCACTAAGCTGAGCTGGTACCCAGATTTAAGAAATTTCCCTGCGCCTCCAGATGCTAAATGGGGTAGGAATGGATTTGGTGATGGAGAATTTCTGCCTGGCTGGCTCTGAAGGTAACCACAATTTCTTGCTGTGACTACTTCCTGGGAACTTTGATCCAGCAACAGACTTCTGCAGTGAACTGGCTGCTGTAAACAGCAGAGCCAGGCTTTTTTGCTAAGAGAAGGGAAGGAGAGCATCATCTGTAGCAGTGTAGAACTTATGATTTAGAAAAGGAAAATCCATTTCAGTGGTGTTTCTATAAGAAAATCTGTGCAACCAGGATGTTAAAATAATTGGTTGTAACCTATTGAAGCAAAATGGACAAATGAGAAAGAGAAAAGCTCTGCACAGCAATACTTGCTTCCAAGTTACCGACATCTAAAAAAGCAGATGACTCAGATCAGCTGGAATAAAAGAATTTAAACAAACAACTGCAAATGAGAACTGGAAACTGGTTTTAAAAGATGGTTCGGTCACAGTCATACAATTTGAGAAAAGAGCCACAAGAGGGAAAAAAAACCAAACAAAAAAAAAAATTAGCCAACTTGATCTAGAGGGGATGTGGGAAAAACCAAGAGTTAATTACAGAATAACATAACCTAGTTCATTAAAAAAAAAAATTCATAGTGATTAATATTAATTAAAAATTGTGAATAATAGAAAATAGATGAACAAAACAAAGGAGCATAAGCAGTTGTCCAGGGTCAGGAGATAAGATGATATAAGGGAGAATGAAAAACATATCATGGTCAGAAGAAATGCTCAAAAGCACATGCACTGAAAACCACATTGAAGCACCTTGGACATGCAGTTACTAAGAGATTAGTCTTATCATCTGTTGGCAGTGAAATGACTTCTTTTCCAGTGCAAAAACTGAAAATACCAACCAGCAGCTATTAAAGGTAGACTTTTCAACAGTGGCAAATACAATCTATTTGCATACTAGAGCTGAGTTAGCCTGAGTCACCCGAGTTGTTCAACGTGGTTTTCAGTGCATGTGGAACACTGGAAAGACCCCAACGAATGGAAGAATATTGCTGAGGTAGAAGAAAAGGAGTGAACACAAAGAGACAGGTAACTAGGGTTTCGTAGCCAGCTCCAAACAAAACAGACATTCACTTGTGTGAGAGTCTAATCTTCTCTCCCTTGTCCAAATCAACAAAGATAAAGATTGCCTTTGTTACCTTCCCAGNGTTGTTCTCTCTCCCTCTGTTTCATTCAATTTTATCCTTTAATGAATAGTTGTGTGGTGCTATCTGCTCTCGCTTGCACCTTAATTTCACAACACGAGAATCTAGAAGAACAAATCTTGCTCCTCTGGACAGAGATACTGGTAATCTCTGTTCTCTGGACCTTGACAACATGCAATACCACTTGGTTAGTAGAGGATATTACTATAACCACTCAGCATGGATTAAAACCCCTACAATTTGAGCTAAGTCATCTGTTATCTTTAAAGAAAATTACCTAATTGCTCTAAGCATATCACAAGAATTCACTTTGAGAGTGCATTTGTCTTTTCTCTCTTAATGTACATATTTTCAGGGGGAAAAAACAAACCAACAAAAACAACAACAACAAAAAAAACCCAAAAACAACGAAACCCACACTAAAATTTGTCACTGTGTAGGTGGATTAATATGTCACTATCTGATATGCTCAAAATTCATATGAATGGGGAGGTTTAGAACAGGTAAAATCCCTAAAGAAATCCCAAATCCTTCATTATGGTGCCACTTTACTTGTGTGTCAGAAAACATTTCTGGCATAGTCAAGAAGAAATCCACATTGACAGAAAGGAAAGCTTGACTTCTTCTTTGTCTTTTGAAACCTGAGTGAAATGTGTTGAGTCCTGAAGAACATGTTAGTAGGTCTAGAACTTCTATTTTCCCTCAGTCCTGCCATTCATTCATTTGGCTCCAGAGATGCTGTTTGCAGAGTTCCCAACAGGAGCTGCTTGATACCACCCTGCTGTGAGAGCACTACTCTAAATCTGCAGAATAAGACTGAATAAATGCAATGTCCTTTTGGAACAAGAGACCACCGTAGTCTTTACATTCATACACACAGAGACTTATTCTAATATGCCAAGAAAAGAATGTTTATTACCTGCCCTCTTGTATCAATTTTCTCCTAACCTGTGTGATCACCACCCACAAGAGATGCTTCAAGAAGTACCAAGCGTGTGCTGTGTACGGCAGCCTGTGCTGCAGCATGCTGTTTATTTTATACCAACTGTAAGAAATCAGGGATTGCTGAGCATAATGTGTTTTGGGTCTGTGATAGACCCACGTGTCTCACTGTTTCACTGATAACCGCCGGAAAGTTGCCAGGCTGCTCTGTCTGGGCCCTGTGTCCATGTCTGCCTCTACATGCTGTCAAGTTCCCCAGTTTTGAACATCCCTGTGATGTTGCACTCCTCGTAACTCCTCTGGCACCTCTCCAGGAGACAAGTACTGTGTTTAAAGGCAACAAGACACAGTCCTGAAAAACCCTTCAGAAGAGCACTGAGGGGTGAGAAGAATAAGTCCGCCCTACCCAGTGTCTTGAGACAAGGCTGTGGAGAAATGAACAAATGCACACTGAAATCTATTTGTTTAATAAATTAAAATAACATAGAACTAATTATGTCAAAATCTGCTGCAATGGCAGCAGCATCAAGGCACGGTTTTTGAACTCATCAGACAAGTGGTTGGCCATCAGCTCCCCATCAGCTACCTGCACATCAAGGCTGCTGGGGGGGGGGGAAGGAGGGGAATGGGAAATGAAAAACATGTGTGGGACTTCTCCTTCTGANGAAATCTCTACTGACTGTGCCTGGCCTTGTCTGATGAGGATTTTGGATTTAGAACTCTTATGCCAAATTACACAATAATGTTGCAAAAGAGAACTGTTTGCTTCCTAATATCGATCAATATGAATCACACAGAAGCAGCCAATCCCATTTAAAATGTTCACTAATGATACTATGTCAAATTCTTTTCTTAAAAAACTACTCCACATCCATTAACTGAAATGACAACTGATCTCTGATTTACATTAAAATTGCAGGGCAGAATCAGCTGCGTTCTGGTAGTGTCTTTAATAGTGCTCATATAATATTTATGTTAATGCTTCTTTGCTCAGTTTTAATATTTGGTTTAATTTAAAAACACATTTCATGTGAGGGAATCATCCCCCACCAAGCCCAGGGCTACCTAAAATCCTGCCATCCTCTAAAGCAGGCTGATTATGGCCAGCTCAGCAATTGTGCTGCCTCAGAAACACACCAGATTTTCAGAATTTGTCCCAGATTCTCAAATTCTTTTTTTTCCCCTCTAAATTTTCTAAATCAGTGGGTTGTTGGATCGTAATTAGGATTTCTGTATTCTTCAGACCATGGGAATATCTTTAATGTCTTCATCACTGATCTGGACAAGGGGATTGAGTGCACTCTCAGTAAGATTGCAGATAACACTGCTCTGGGTGGGAGTGTTGAGCTGCTTGAGTGTGGGGAGGCTCTGCAGAGAGATCTGGCCAGGTTCAATCAACAGACTGAAGTTAGTTGCGGTAGATTTAACAAAGCCAAGTGCTGGGTCCTGCACCTGGGTCACANACTAGAAAACTAAGACCCCAGCAATCACTCGAGGAGGTTTTTACATGAGGGATGGATGAGCACACAGTGTATTTTTGCTCCTACAGCCAGTGCAACGTTACCTCATTTATATAAGAGGAAGATGAACAACTGTTGGTAATCTTTGGGTCAGTTAATAAAGGACTCTCCTTGCAGAGTGCTAACCATAGCAAATCAGGCTACGAGNGCAGGGCAGAATCAGCTGCGTTCTGGTAGTGTCTTTAATAGTGCTCATATAATATTTATGTTAATGCTTCTTTGCTCAGTTTTAATATTTGGTTTAATTTAAAAACACATTTCATGTGAGGGAATCATCCCCCACCAAACCCAGGGCTACCTAAAATCCTGCCATCCTCTAAAGCAGCTCAGCAATTGTGCTGCCTCAGAAACACACCAGATTTTCAGAATTTGTCCCAGATTCTAAAATTCATTTTTTTCCCCTCTAAATTTTCTAAATCAGTGGGTTATTGGATCATAATTAGGATTTCTGTATTCTTCAGACCATGGGAATATCTTTAATGTCTTCATCACTGATCTGGACAAGGGGATTGAGTGCACTCTCAGTAAGATTGCAGATAACACTGCTCTGGGTGGGAGTGTTGAGCTGCTTGAGTGTGGGGAGGCTCTGCAGAGAGATCTGGCCAGGTTCAATCAACAGACTGAAGTTAGTTGTGGTAGATTTAACAAAGCCAAGTGCTGGGTCCTGCACCTGGGTCACACCGACACCATGAACACTCCAGGCTTGGGGCAGAGTGACTGGAAACTGCCTGTCAGAAAAGGTCCTGGGAGTACTGGTTAACAGCTGGCTGAGCATGACCCAGCAACATGTGCAGGTGTCCAAGAAGGCCACCAGCATCCTGGCCTGGTTTTCCATGTTTTCCTGAACTAACAATCCAGTACAATTCCCCCATTCCCTGTTAGAGAACAGATAACTGCAACTGCTTCAAACATTTATTCCACACCTTCTAATAAAAAAAAATTCCTCAACCTCAGAAGCTTTTTGTATCAATGCCATTCCTCTACTGACGATCCTTGCAGAGGCTCTCACCTTATTAATATTTAATCTTGTGCTTATACTTAATCCTGTGATTAGTTCCTCTTCATGTACTGGAACTACCTCTGTGCTTCAACTGCAGAGGCACAGAAAAGTTTACAAGATTTCCTTTTAGCCTTAGGAAATAGAGAACTAAATGAAAATGAAGATAAAAACCTGATATGCTTCAGTCTTTTCCCCACCTTCCAGCTGCAAACCTGTTCTGTTTCATTTGGTCCCTAATTTATTTCACATTATGTTAAAAAGAAAACATGGCAGGTGAGTCACAAGAGGATGGCAGAGTGTAGTTCAGGAGCTTATTCAGCCCTGGTCGTGTGAGCCAAGCTTGCAATGGGAATACCTGTGAAGCTGTGAGAACATTTAGTCTCACCCAGATAACAGCATGTCTCCTATTAAGGCTTGTTATCCAAAATCATGGTGGCAGAGAGAAGTCACCAGGACCAGGATTTGCAAGGGAGTGAGGTTACTGAGATGCAGCTGTTGGTGAAAAACAATCTAAAATATGTTCAGACTCTAATTAATGTGAGGATGGATGTGATCAGCAGGGCAGTCTCGTTGGAGGCCTGTAGGTAAGTAGTGTTCCCCAGGGGTCAGTGCTGGTTTCAGTCTTGTTCAACAGCTTCACCAAGGACCTGGAGGAAGGGATAGATTGTACCCTCAGCACGTTTGCAGATGATAGAAGACCATGAGGAGTGGCTGACATCAGAAGGATCTGATGCCATTCAGCAAGACCTGGACAGGCTGGAGAGAGGGGCAGAAGGGCACCCTCATGAAGTTTAAAAAGGGCAGATGTAGACTCTTTCACCTGGAGAGGAATAACTTCCTGCACCAGTTAATGATTGACCTTTTGGAAGACAGCTCCACAGAGAAGGACCTGGGACTCCTGATGGAGAGCTAGTCAATTGTGAGGCCACAGTAGGTTCTTGTGGTCCAGAAGGCCAAAGCTCTCTGAGAGTGCATTAAGAACAGTGAGCAGCACATCAAGGGAGGTTCCTTTGCCTCTCTACTCTGCCCTAGAGAGGCCACATCTGGAGCACAGCCACCAGTTCTGGACTTCCCAGTTTGAAAGAGACAGGAGCTACTGGGCACAGTCCAGCAGAGGGCTGTGAAGATGATGAGGGGCCTGGGACATCTCTCTTACAAGGAGAGGCTGAGGGACTGGAGCCATTCAGCTTAGGGAAGGCAGAGAAAGGATGATAGCTCTGTCTGTCGACATCTCCAGGTTGCATGTCAAGAGGATGGGGCCAGCCTCTTTTCAGGTGTGGCCAGAGACGGGACAAAGGGCAACAGGTACAAACTGGAACACAAGAAGTTCTGCCTAAACACAAGGAAAATCTTCCTTATTCCTTTTGCCCTGAAATGTCCTTTCCCACCCAAAGCATTCTACAGTCGCTATTAACAGATGCTAATTCATCACTGTGTAAGACTGCATTTCAAAAGGAGTGTCTGTATTACATACAGGTAAACTTCTCAAACATGCCACAAGAGAGGTACCTGCTTTCCTGAAGTTGGTAGTCTCTGGCTTGTTGAAGTCAGCCTTTCTGTCCTACTTCTCACCTGCTGTCTTGCTGCTTGGTTTTAAAACCTCATTGACCACAGCATCAATGACATCTTCACCCTCTACTATGCCCTGGTGAGGCCACGTCTGGAATATTGCACCCAGTGCTGAGCCCCTCACTTCAAGAAGAACCTTGGGGAACTTCTTCAAAGAGTCCACAGCATCGCTACAAAGCTGCTGAGGGCAGTGGAACATCTCCCTGCTGAGGACAGGCTGAGGGGGCTGGGGCTCTCTAGCCTGGAGGAGAGGAGTCCAAGGGGTGACCTCACTCGTGTTTATCCAGATGTGCAGGGCAGTGTTGGGAGAGTGGAGCCAGGCTCTGCTCAGGGATGGCCAGTGAGAGGACAAGGGGCACTGCGTGCAAGCTGGAGCAGAGGAGGTTAACAGGAGGAAAAACTTTGTCACTGTGAGAGTGACAGTGGAGCAGGCTGCCCAGAGAGGTTGTGGAGTCCCCTTCATTTGAGACATTCAGAGCCCACCTGAGTGCATTTCTCTGTGGCCCTGCTTTGGCAGCATAGTTGGACTGGATGATCCTTTGAGGTCACTTCCAACTCCAAACACTCTGTGATTTCTTGTCCTGTAGCTCCACTCCATTTCTCGCCCCTAGGGTTTAAAACACATTGTGAGGACAATGGCTATGACCCCTCCCTGTGGTTCTCTAGGCTGATTCAGGACAGGACAGGACAGCTGGGAGTGCAACTGCTTCTCTGCCGTTAGTGTCATTTACAACAGTACTCCCCTTATACAATTGTGATTTCTGTTATACACAGATGGTCTTTCCAGACCAGCTATGAAGTCAGTTGCAGCAGAGATCCCTACCATACAGGATCACTGTAAATAATGTTATTACACTTTAAAAAATGTATATCCTTCCCACAACTAAACACACAAAGAAGACAACTTTCTCTTTTAACAGTCATACCTACCCTGGATCAAGTATTCAACATGTTTCTATCTGTTCTTTTGATCCTCATGTACTTAATCAAAGACATCTGGGTTTTTCTTTTTTTTTTTTTTTTTTTCATTTTTTGTTTTCCAAAGAGCATGAGAAAGGAGTATTGGTTTATTATTTTTTTTTTTTGAAGCTGATGCATTCTTGAGCTGAGCACTGTCTGAACTTGGAATGATTTACATTCTTGTTTATTCCAAAAAAGCTTTCTCTTTCCCCATAATTTCCCTAGCAGTTCAAAAGCTTTCCAGAGTGGCAAAACTTTCATCTACCGAGCAGGTAAAGCTAAGTGTATTCCTATTCTATTTTCAAGTTTTGTTTCAGTCTTTTCACAGCTCTTTGTTTCGGATGAATGTGTAAAACAAAGAAAAGAACACAGTAATAAATGGGATGCTTNCTCAGCAAGCCTATGAGTGAAGTAGACATCACCAGTGTTTGCTTTTCACAGCCTGTAATACAATTTTTTGTATTAAAAATATTCCAATCAGCCTCAAACCAGCACATATACACAGTATGTTTCTCTGCAGCCAGCAGATTTGATGCTTGGTAAACAAAGAGCTTAATAGCACAGGATAATGCATCATATACTATCAAGTAATTAGAATATAAAAGACACTTTGGTGTGCTGATGCACACAACATGTGCCAGGTTCTGCTGGAACTTGGGACAGAGGGATGATGACCAGAACCCCTACCCTGACTGTTGCTTGAGTGCCTCTGTTTGCTTTGCTGCTCTGTCCCCCATGTCAGTCTGGCTTAGCAGGAGTAGCACAACTGAAGTGCAGGGAACACTCCACCTTCAATGCCCTTTTCTACATATGAAGTTTGATGTCTGTGAGACAGGACATAATGCTCTGTCACACGTGAGAGGACCAAGTGCCTACAATGAGAAGGCTGCTCAGGACATGCGTGCATGTTGCAGGCTTATGTGGAACATTAAGTAGCTGGAGGAAGTTAGTTAAATGTAATTAACTGTGAGTACTAGCTGCCTCTCAGGCTTCCTCCTCCTTTCCCACAACCGTGGGAATTTAGTGAGGAGCTATATGGCTTACTCCAGCATAGTCAATAAAGCACAGATGACTGCCTTCAATTTACTGCCGTGTCCTCCTCTCTATCCTCTTTGAGTAGCAAAACAAGATATATGCAAGGCCTCTAAATCTGTCTATTCAGTGGTAGGTTTCTTAGTCCTGTTTTCTTTCAGCTCACTGCCCAAGTCACAAGGAGATTATTTAAAGAAAAAAAAAATAAAGCTTTAATTCCCAGCATAAAAAATGCCCTTCTCTCCTTTATTCCAGATCAAAGCAATCACATTCAGTAAGTCATGGAAACCTCCCACCATCAGTGGGACACTCGGTCTGATCCAAACAGGGAGCAGTGTGCCTTACATCAGTGCTGGAGAGCCACAGTGGACTAAAAACACACCTGGGGATCCCTGGCGTGCCAGAGAGGGAAGCAGGCAGCAAACACACACTGGTCTGCTTCTGTGCCAGGACAACTGCAAAGAGTGACAAAGGGAAAGCAAGCTCACTTCTCGGCCCTCCTGTGCCATAGGCAGAGGTTTGTTTTCCTCCTCCTTTGCTTCTCTAGGACTATTCCTACCCACAGCATCAGGCAGGGGGAGAGGGAGAGGAAGGAAAACCCTCCAGCAAGCCCTGGTCTATCCCCGTGAAGGAGACAACCTTCCCCATGGTCAGCAAGGCCAAGCCAGCTCCCACACTGGTTCAGGTGGCACTGCAGTGCTTCTAAGGGCAAAGCACATCGGTGACGATTAAGAATTACCCAGCAGTTCAGAGTATGGCTTCCAGTAAGGGACAGTGAAAACAGGGAAGTATTGTGTGCATCAAAACACAGTGGTGTTTCTATTCATCCATGGGTCCAGATTTTCTCCTCAGCTCCTGAGAGATTTATAAGTTGTGGTGAAGACTTTCTTCCAAGTACCTGAAGGATTCATGTTCACTAAGAAATAGCCTGGAAAAAAGTCAGGGCTAAGCCGTCAGAGATTCCAGGGCATGAAAAGCTGGGCTTGGTGGCAATGCACATTACTGGCATGTTTTCTGGTTAAATCAAACTTTGGGCAGCTAGACTTGTAAAACGAGCAATAAACTTTTTATAATATGCCATAAATAAAAATGCTCATGCTGACTGCTTGATTGAAATGGGTACTTCTTCATACCTCATAGTTTGTGATCTGTTGGCTCCTGCACTCCTCCTTTTATGGCTGCATAGGCTGGATATTTCTCCTCTGCTTAGGGAGGAAAGGTTATGAAAGGAAGCAAGCTTTCTAAGTGCTATTTGCATGCTGCTTAATATCTGGAGGTTACTACTCTCAAACATTGCCTACGCTTCATTTATTCTGTGCTTGTGACTTTCAGGTGGGTTTCTAACACGTGATGTGCTGGGAACACAGCAAATGATACCAAAAAGTGGCATAATTCAAAGCCATGAACTTGCTTCCTCCTTTCTCATTCTTTCAATTTTCTTTCTGGAAATGTTCAATGAATGATTTTTCATTTATGGCCATGTTCTTAGATCTTGGCAGATCTATTTACAGACACATCTGCAGCGCTCATTACTGGCATTTCAACAGCTCCAATGGGCAGGCATGCATTCATCCCTCCACTGAGCAAAAAACAATCTTAGCAACCAGATTGCCCTTAGTCACACAGAAACTTCTCCAGCAGCCCCAGTCCCTGAACAGTCTCAGGTGCATCCAGAGAGAAGGGCTGTGGGACGCGGATAAGCGTAGGGGAACACAGACCTCCTGAGCTGGGGACTGGGGAGCAGGACAGGCTCCAGGAATCGTACATTGAGACCAGTGCTGTTGAAGGCATGGAGCTCAGCTTAGTGTGCTTCAGACCCCATAAAATATTTCCAAGATCTCTGACAGATCTCAGAATGCACCTAAAGAAGGCCAAGCAGTCATCAGGAAGCAAATGGATAACCCACTCCATCCCTTGCAGAGTAAAGCAGGTAACATTTCTCTTGGTGGCAGTGGCGGGTGGAGGACACCAGCCAGCCCCTGAAAGCTACACAGGGAAGAGGAGCTCTGCTTACATCCCTGCTGTGAGCAGCAAACAGCAGAATGGAGGAGATGCATTTTGAAGTGCATGTATTGAAAAATGCATGCAGTTTATATCATGCACCTCCTGTTTGAGACTTGTGGTGATGGGCAGGGATGCTCGTGTGCAGCCACATGAGTATGTACCCAAATTACTTCAAAAGCATCAGAGTCTATACTTTATTGTAAGATCCCCCTCAACACTGACAACTTGTAGGCCAGATTTCAGCTAGGAGTGACATTTAATGGCCACATTTATAAACTGTTAAACACAAGGGTTTCTACTGGAAACACCAACACAGCCCAAACTCTGGCAGCTCTTGTGAGTTCTGCCCTAGTTACTACAGTGCTGCATAAATCACAGCTTTCTACCTGTCACCACTCAAGGCCCCACTGAGAGTCCAGGACAGGTCGATGTGTGGGGATGATGGGAAGGAGAGTGACAACACACACCTGGGCACCCGTGGTTTCAATTGCAGTTATTATTAATGTGAGAAAGCCAGAATGATGGAAAGTGGCCCAGGTTCCAAGTAGAATTTATAGCTTTTAGTGCCAATGTCCCTCAGCCTTGACCAGCTGTTACACACCTGGAAGCGGAATACCAAAATATTCTCCTTCAATTTATCTTTCATGTTCCTTATGGAGCTAATGATGGACAGAGAAACAGGCAGTGTAATTATAGACACACATTAGCAGGCAATGAGCTTCGTGCAGAAACACTGCACTCTGCCACCAAAAAGCTTTCCAGACAATGCAATGTCTTAAAGCTACATTAGAGCAGTAGTAGAGTTTTACTCCTATAGGAGTTTTCATTTCATTTCTTTAGGTATATATATATATATATATATATACACACAAAAGATGACAGGCTAATGAAAGTAAAAGTAATTCTGATTCTAAAGTAATTCCTAACTCAAAAATTGTTAAAGCATGTGAAAAATATTGCTCACAATGTTTTCTGGAGGGTAGGGTATACTGCATGTCCACTAGATCACCTACCATTCTCAGTTTTAAGGCACTTCCAAGGATTATTGAGGACAGAGGAACCCAAATTGTTACAAACACATATATAATTTTATTTCACATAGAATAATAGAATCCTTAATTCGATGTTGGGAGGGACATTTAAAGGTCATCTAGTTCAAAGCTGTTGCAGTGAGCAGGGATATATTCAATTCACAGAATGAACCAGGTTGGAAAAGACCTTTGAGATCA